>SJXQ01003442.1:197226-250781 GCA_006408695.1 Aepyceros melampus
CTCATTCTTTTGGTGTTGTTACCATTCCTTTAAAAAGAGACCTACATACATGCGTGTGTGTATGTTTATGTATCTCCTTCTACTCATCACAAAGGGCTTTGCAGCCAGTTGAGCCTCAGGAGGCCTGGCTGGCTCACATTTTGTAAAGTTTTGTTTAAGCCTTAGTTAGCTTCATAGTTTTCCCTAGTTTCTGAGATAACGTTGGATCCACTGTATTAGGCCTCCAGGAAAGAATACAGTCATTGGCTCCACCCCTTGAGTTCACAGTCTCCGGGAGGAAAGCCTTTGACTACCTGCCTAGCGCATATGCCGTTCTGTCCTGCTCACACAGCCCTTAGACATCATTCACACGAAGAATGTTGTCCAGAGCGCTGGGGACTCAGGGACAAGGCACCTCTTGCAGTCTTTCCAGCTCGGGCATATCTGCAGACCTCCTTCTCCTTGGCCACAGCGTGGTAAAGTGCCTCCAGTTTGCTCTGAAGTAAGCAATATTATTTTAAAAAGTTGAATCTCAAAGCTGCCCCCAGGTGGTCTGAATGGCTGCCATCTCCTCTTGCATTTTGATGGATTAACAGGGTCTCACTGGCCACACCTGCTGAAGAGGGAGGAGGAAGGGGTCCTCCACCTTCCAGGGCCAGGCCTGGATGAGGCTGCAGGGATGAGGGAGTCATCTCTTCACTCGATATCAGCTAAGGGTCTGCTGGTCGCCTGGCACAATGGGAAGCTGCTGGGGTGCTGAGAGCAAGCAACTAGTATCTAATCTCTGTTGTTCAAGGACTCTTCTGATTGCCTGTAGACTGGGTAGGGATGCCATCATGGAGAGGGAGATGGGGTGGGAGGTGGTGGTTCTGGTTCAGGCAGCGGTGCTGGCTTGGATACTGCTTGGAGGCAGCCATGTGGGAGTGGCCAGGGCACAGGCGGGCCTCACTAGCTGCCCTGGCTATTTGCCCCCATGTGCCAGCCCTGCCGCAACCTTCCCCAGACCACGAGCCTGTCCTTCCCCAAGTGTGCCAGCCCTGCCACCTCCTGTTCCGTGGCTGATGCTGTTCACTCCTCCTGGAATGTTCACATCCCCCACTTCCCACTCCTGGCTGGTCTGCCACTGCATAGGCCGGAACCTTGGGCTCGTGGCCAGATCTCTCTGGAGCCTAATCTCTTCATCTGTGAAAGAGTGAGCATTGCGCTGGCCTCACGGGATTGTGAGGATGTGAGATACATAGTTGAGTGCGATTATTACAAGTAGCCTCCCGAGCGGTCTGCTGCTTGCAGCCTGCCTCCTGACTGTGCTCTTGGCCCATGATCCTGTGAAGACGATCAGCTCAGGTCATGCCTCAGGCTCAGCGCCCTCTTGACAGCGGCTTCCTATCTCATTCAGAGGAAAAGCCTTCTCCTGGCCCACAGGGCTTCCTGGTACTTCTCTCACCTCATCTCCCTCCCCAGGGCCTGGTGAGGATTTGAGCAGACGGGGTTCTGCATGGTGCACCGTGGTGCATGTGAGTTGCGCCTTCTTGAGTTGTGCAGTGCACGACATGTGCAGCTGTCTGCCTCGACCCTGTCTGCCCCTCTCTCGCTTCTCTCCAGCCACGCTGGAGCCCTTGCTGTTCTTCAGACACACCAAATGTACTTCCTGTCCAAGCTCTTGCCAGTGAGCGCCCCTGTCCCCTGAAAGCTCTTCCCCAGATACCCTTATAGCTGTTCATTCAGCTTCTCCAGGTCTTTTCTCTCATGTCACTCTGTGTAAAGCTGTACCACCCAGCACACTGCCCCACCCCCATTTTTCCCTCTTTTGCTTTATTTTTCCTCTTAGCTCTTACACCATCTAACATATAATACATTTTACTTATCTGGTGTATTGTCTGTCTTTTTTCAACAGGATCTAGGCTCCAGCATCACTGCCTAACGTTCGCATCCGTTCCCAAGGTGGGGGTCAAGGGAGAATTTGACAACTGCTTAAATGACAGACCCTCTGATGGTGTATTTCAAGTGGATTTGGGGAGAGAAGGCCCTCCTGTGCATAGCCCTTTGGGTGATGGTGTCAGGATGACTGCTTGTTCCATATTTGAGAGCCTGGCTCTTTGGCTACTTAGACCCCAAAGCGTTGGGTTCTTTCAGTGGAGATCAGTGTGGTTGGAAGAAAAAAATGAGAGAAACCTTGAGCTGACGCTTAGGGGCATTGAGGTGGCGAGGGGTGCATGCCTTCTGAAGGTGGCATAGGGAACAAGCCCCTGCTTAACCTGGGGAGAGGGGTGGGTGCCTTAGAAGGCCTGGTCAGGTAGGTGGTTTGGGCTCCACAAGGGAGACCTTACATGCCAGGCAGGGAGTTTGGCCTCTTGTATTGGCAGGAGATTTTCAGACTGGGGATGCTAGTGGAGGTAGGGGTAGGAGTCAAGGGGAATGGGAGCTGTGGGGAGGTGCTCTGGAGTCTTTTTCTTGTGCCCAGAGATGGTCCTGGGGGCCCACAAGGTGGCACAGCAGTGCTGGAGGTCACGGCTTCGGGGACCAGCAGGGACACCCACAGGGCAGTGAGCTTCAGCTGGACCTACAAAGTGCAGGAGGCTGAGGGCTAGAGGCAGGGGGTTGGCATGGGCTAGGGTACAGGAGGGGGCAAACTAAGAAAATCTCAATTAACAGGGCCAGAGGGGCCGGTGGTAGGAAGATGAGAAACCTGGGCACGGGGCAGGGGCCTGCTAAAGAGTAGAGAATGGAAGATGGGAAAGGCACCCCAAAGCCAAGGTGTCACTTCAGGAATTCCATCCCAAAGCAGGCAGAGGGAATGCAAACCTTTCCGTTGCAGAATGAATCAATCCCTGCCTGAGAGAACAATTTTCAAACCCCTGAAGCCTTGGCTTTCCACAATGTGGCCCCTGGGGGCCTCTTCATGTCCCTCTTTGGGGGCTGTTGTTGGTGTCCTGGGGTCTTCCTGCCCTGATCTGGTTGGCTCACCTGGTCATAATCCACTGCTCTGTCATCGTGCAAGGCCAGTTGGTCTGACTTGTCAGTTGTCTGGCACCAAGTTGCTCTGCGGGAGAGCTGTAAACCCAGAGACAGGCAGGCTTAGATTCAAGTTCAGCTCAGCCCCTAACTCTCTGTGTGGCCATGGCTAAGATACTTGTTCTCAGGGGGCTCAATTTCTTTATCTGCCAGGCTATCAGCAAACAAGCTAAATCCCTGGGTTCTAGGCTAGAGCCCCTTAAATCCCTCCTGCCTTGGGGCAGGATTAGCCTCAGAGGATTGGAAAGGACTGAGCCTTCTGGTGGGAGCCCCGTGGAAAGGCCAAGGCTTGACTTTAAGCGTCTTAGGGCTTTGAAAGTTGTTCTCTCACCCAGGGATTGATTCATTCTGCAATGGAAGGGTTCCCGTTCTCATTCCCCTCGCCTGCTTTGGGATGGAATCCTGAAATGACTTTGGCTTTGGGGCACCTTTACCCTCATCTGTTCTCTACTCCTTAGCAGGGATCCTGCCCCATGCACAAGCTTCTCATCTTCCTATACCAGCCCCACTGGCCCTGTTAACTGAGATTTTCTCTTAGCCTTCCCTTAACTTTCCTTGCTTCTGACTTCAAACTCTGGGCTTCATCTGCCCAGCTGGGGCAACCTTAGTGGCAAGAACACACATCCTACACTTAGCATCCCATTTCCTCTTAAGACAATACTTTCAGCCTTTTTCCACATGGCTCCCTCATTCCAACATGCTTCTTTAAGATGGCTGTGTAATATTCTATCAAGGGAATGCCTTCATTAAGCCATGAGCTTGTTATGGGGCATTTTGATTACTCTTAATTTTTGCTCTTTCAACTAATGCTGCATTAAGCCATCTTTGTGTATTACAGAATCGTTTCATTAGGTTGGCATTTATCTAGCTAATGGCGATGGCCCAAGATTAGATAAAGAATCAGATTTTTTTTCTAAGAAGAATATCCTGAGGATATATTCAAATTTTACTTAAAATGCTAGGAAGGTCTTTGTCATGTTTTCCATGATTGAAGAAGCAGGGTAACGGTAATGTGAGATTAGACATAAGGAAAAGGCTGTGTATTTACAAGTAATACATGGCTTGTTTGTTCTTAAGTGTGGAGGTGAGCCCCATACTCCTTTTAAGGAGTAATCTGCCTGTGGAAAATTGAGGAATTATGTGTCCGTGTATCTTTGGCATTTTGTTTAAAACAATAACAAAATAAACAATGATCTCTTCTTGAGGATGTTTTAGAGAAATAGCCTAAAACAAGAAAAAGTAAATAGGATTTTTGAGGGAGAAACCATGTCTCCCTAAGACAGAGTGAGCCCATCAGGGAGAGAAGTCTTCTTCACAGTGGAAGCAGATTGCCAACTTCCGGAAAAGGCTTTGGCTTTTTTTGGCCATTAGTAAATGGCTAGAATGAAACAGAGAAACAGATGTCACTCACTTGGCCCCTCGTATTCTTTTTAGCTTGACATCTGTACTGGGGTGATGGGGAAGGCTTCTTGCGTCCTGCTGATCGGCTGTTGGTTTGGTCTCTGTTGATTGTTATGTAGACCCAGGCTCCAGGCTTTGTATTTCAACATAATCCAGCAAATGTTGACTGAGTCTTTACAGTGAATAAAGTTACAGAGGATAAAAACTTGGGAAGGAAAAAACCCAACGCACCCCTGTTTCTGAGGAGCTTATGAACTGGGAGTGTGAGGGTAAGGCAAGTCTAAAATTAATGACTGTTCAGACTTCCCTGGTGGTTCAGTTGTTAAGAATCCACCTGCTGATGCAGGGGACACAGGTCCGATCCCTGGCCAGGGAAGATTCCACATGCCTCAGGGCAACTAAGCCCGTGAGCCACAACTGCCCAACCCGTGGCTCTAGAGCCCATGCTTTGCAACAGGAAAAGCCGCTGCAATGAGAAGCCTGCTCACCGCAACTAGAGTAGCCACTGCTTGCCACAACTAGAGAAAACTCACGTGCTGGCAACAGAGACCCATCTCAGCCAGAAATAAGTAAATAAAAATAAAAAAAATAAATAAAATTAATGATTACTCAAGAGAGATTGAGAAGAGGGCCCTGGGAGAAGTCAACCCGACCCTGTTAGAGAAGGGAGGTATTCCGTCTCATTGGACAGCTGGGGTGGGGGATTACAGAAAGGTGTTAAGACTGGTTGCTCCTGGCAGCACCTTAAGGACTGGCTGAGATAGCGCCTGGACATCTCCAGTGAAGATAAAAGGCCTGAGTAGAGGAAACTGAGGCGGAAGGACAGGGTGTATGTTTGGGGTTTGGCTTAAACAATGGCTCGTGTAATAGCAGTCATTGCCAGCACATTATGGAGTGTATCAGGTGTGAGGCATGGTTCTAAGAACTTTATCTCTCTATTAGCTCATGTAATCCCTGCAGTGACCCAAATGAGGTCTTTTATAATCTTCTCCATTTTACAGATGAATGGATAGACATAAAACAGTTTATTAACTGCCTAAGACCATAGTGTTATACAACTGAGATCAGACCCAGTTGGTCTGGCTCCAGAATATCTGCTTCTAACCAGAAAGCTGTCCTGCCTCCCATATAGAGGAAGAACATACATGAATTAGAAAGGTGGGTAGACACCATATTTTAGAGGCTTGGGGTATCGATGTTTAGAGATGCAGAAGTGGGAGAGGAGCCAGAGATGGACATGAAAGGGATCATGGTGGTGGGTTTGGGGGAGTTTGATGAGAGCTGTGGAAGGAGCCTCAGGAAGAAGGAGCTTCAGGGAGGGGTTTGTTAACAAGGCAGAGAGTTCCAGGAGGTGAGATCTCAGGGCATGTCTGAGCCAACCAGAAAGCCTGGAGGGTCTGTGTGGAGGAGGCGGCCAGGCTGCAGACACAGGAGTGTCAGCCTGGGTTCTCCTGGCTACAGTGCTATTTGCTCCAGGAGGCTCTGTATTCTGAAGATGGCGAAGCAGGTGCAGGCACTGGGTATCATTGCCTGTATCCTCTTATTGGTAGAGAGAGGCAGTCGTGACAGAGAGGGCAGGTGAGAGCTGGCACGGATAATTTGGCAAACCCAGTGGCTTTTCTGCAGCCTAATGATTTCTGAAAGCTGTTTGCTATGCTCAGGCATAAGTGTGACTGCCTCATCTGAATGCTGCAGCAATCGCTGTTTTTCCTGGAAAATTGGGCCCATGTGGGCTCTGTGGTGGTTTATTTGAGTTCCATTTTTATAGCCTTATTACCTTGTCCTCATGATGCAAGAGGCCTCTTTCTCCTCAAGCTTTGCTGTGAAAATTGTTTCTTAAAAGGCACAGAGTGATCTCTTATCACTGGGGTGGTGCTCTCTCCAGAGCAATGCTTTTCTGCAGACTGTGCACACATTTTTCATCACCCTTGACACCAGTTGTCATGTTTTCTGATCGTTTGCAATTTACTGAGAACTTTCAGGCAGCTCTTGAATCTCACTGCTGCTACTGCTACTGCTAAGTCACTTCAATCATGTCTGACTCTGTGCGACCCCATAGACGGCAGCCCACCAGGTTCCCCCGTCCCTGGGATTCTTCAGGCAAGAACACTGGAGTGGGTTGCCATTTCTTTCTCCAATGCATGAAAGCAACAAGTGAAAGTGAAGTCACTCAGTCGTGTCCGACTTTTAGGGACCCCATGGACTGCAGCCTACCAGGCTTCTCTGCCCATGGGATTTTCCAGGCAAGAGTACTGAAGTGAGGTGCCATTGCCTTCTCCGTTGAATCTCACTACCTAGGTGTTTGCCATGATTTCTTCCAGAAGACTTTGTGCATGTAAATATCTGTTTAGTTCCTTCCTCTCTGATGGATGTCCCTGCCAGTGACCTTGTGAGGGCCTGACACCCAGTCTTGTCCTCTGGCCTTGAGTTGACAATGTTGGTAATTAGCATTTATGGAGCTTGAGCTATTTCTAGGCACTGCACTAAAAGATTTATATTCATGATCTTAATTATTTCCAGTCTCTATAAAGAAAGTACTGTTACTTCCTCCCATTTTACAGATGAAGAAAATGAGTCTTGCAGAGGGAAAGTAACTTGCCCCAGGTCACACAGTAAATGGCAGAGCAGGCCTCCACCCAGGCCTTTCTGACCTTGGAGCCCATGTAGTCCCATTCATTTGTTTATTCATTCATTCAGCCACACAGGATTGTTGTTACAATTTGCCAAGCACTGTTCTAGACCCAGGGGATACAACAAGAGGAAAGAAAAGCGAAAATTCCTGCCTTTAGCTTACATTCATATTTGGGGAGATAGAAGAACAAAAAAAAAATATACAGTATGCTGTATGGTAATAAGGACTGTGGGAAAAACCAAGTAAGGTAGTCAGCTAAGAAGTGTTGGGAGGATTTTAAATAGAGTAATTGAAGGCCTCACTGAGAAGGAGACAGAGTTGTTAGGTGAGATAGCAAACAGACATCCCAAATCTCAGTGTGTCAACTCAAGAAAACTTTTATTTCTCATAGAGAAAAGTTCTAGTGAGGCTGCTCCTGGTTAGCAGGCATCCTTCCTGATGGTAGTTGAGGGACCCACACTCCTTCTATCTTGTGTCTCTGTCAAGGCCCTCAGATTCCTTTCCATTCAGCTGAAAAAGAGAGAGGACTTTGGGGACGTTTTTACAGGCCAGTGTGGAAGAAGCCTTGCATCCCTGTGTACTCCTGACTGCAAGGAAAGCTGGGAAATGTACTCCAGCCATGTGCTTACTAGTAAAAGGAAATGGATTTTGGTGAACTCATAGAATGCGGGCTTCCCTGATGGCTCAGCGGGTAAAGAATCCACCTGCAGTGCAGGAGACACAGAAGATCCCTGGTTTGGGAAGATCCCCTGGAGGAGGAAAATGGCAACCCACTCCAATATTCTTTCCTGAAAAATCCCATGAACAGAGAAGCCCAGAGGGCTGAAATATCCTGTGAACAGAGGAGTCTGACAGGCTCGCAAAGATGGATAAACTAGTATAGTGTATAGTGAATGAGGTGAAGAAGTTAGTCGTGGGTCTAACTGGGGGAGAGAGTCAGGCTTGGGAACAGCGGGTAAAGGTGGGCAGAGTGGCTGGAATGGAGTGAGGAGAAGGGGAAGACATGGTGGAAGGTGAGGGCAGAGAAGTAAGGGGGCCAGGCCACTAAGGCCATTGTCAGGACTTGGTTGCATTGTGACTGACAGGGAGAGCCAGGAACACTTCAGCGTTTTGAAAGAGGAATGGCATGATGTGAGTCATATCTTGACAGGCCACGGTGCTGTGTTGAAGGAGGACTCAGGGAGAGAAGTTGAGTCTGTTGGCATTATCCAGTGAGTGATGAGAGCAGCTAGGTCCCGTGTGGAGGTGGAGGAGATGCTGGGAAGTGGTTGGATTTGAGCTCTGTTCTGAAGGTGGAACAGGTTTTGCTGTGGAATGGGTGGTGGGTGCGACCGAAAGAGAGGACTCAGGATGGTTCTGAGATTGTGGCTTTTGCTTAATGACTATTAGACTCAACTTTCAACCTTTAGAAGTAAAAAGAGGGGAAGAGTGTTTGGAAAAAGGTATCCAGACCCTCTCTGGGCCTGACCTATCTCTCATGGCCTCTTCTCCTCCACAGTACTTCCTTCAGCACAGATAGGCAGTTCTTTTTCACAATGAGCTTTTAGACAGCAGGACTGGGGGGACATCTGTGGCTCCTCTCAGCACAGAGTCCGGAGGGGACAGCACTGTCTGGGGTCTCATGTCATTACTGGGGGTCTTCAGGCTGAGCCTCAGGGCTTCTCCCTCGGGCTGATGTGGAAGGCGCCCAGTTTCCCTCTGGGTGATAGAGAGGAGCCTGCAGAGGCCATTTCCAGTCCATGCTGTGTGTAATGTAAGAATATAACTGTGTTTTGGAGTGGGAGCAGAAACAGCTTCCCTGGTTCTTCCTTGGCAATCATGACCTGCCAAGGCAGAAATGAGAGAGGGAATTTTTTAGTGGACGATGCTCCCACTAGGAGCATAAAGGGAAAGAAAGTCTGTCTTAAACAGAGCAGAATATGAGCTGTGGCAACAAATATTGCCTGTCTTCCAGGTGCTGGGCACTGGCTCGGTATTCTGGTTTCATTGGCAAGGGAAACAAATATATACTGTTCCTGCCCTCCTGGCAGCGTAGACTAGAATGATTTGCTGCAAGAAATTATATTTACACCCAAGTATTCCTTTATCTTTTTTTAGTGTTTGTAAATGATACTATATTCTTAATTTCAGTGTCCACATGTTCATTGCTAGTATACAGGAAAACAGTTGAGTTTTGTTTTTATTTTGTATCCTTCATCCTTGCTAAATTCACTCATTGGTCGTAGGCTTTTTTTTTTTTTTTCTTTTTTTGGTTATATTCCTCGGGATTTTCTATCTGGACAGTTGTATCATCTACAAATAGAGATGACGGTTTTATTTCTTCCTTTCCGGTCTGTTTGTTTTGTTTGCTTTTGGGGCCTCTGGTGCTGGCTGGGACTTGGAGCACTTGGTTGAGTGAGAGTGCTAAGAGTGGACAGCACCGTCTGTTCCTGATCTTGGGGGCAGCGTTCAGTCTTTTCACCAGTAAGCACATGGTTAGCTATAGATGTTTTTTACAGCTGTCATTTGCCCTTTGCTATATGGGTATGGGTGGGACCATGGGCTATTCTGTGGTGGTGGCTGATACAATGCAGTTATTATCTAAAAGTTGTCTGTCTTGCTGCAGGCAGCAAGCTTTCGTTGGAGCCTTTTTGGTCTGTGCTTGTTGGCATCTCCAGGTTCTTCCATTCCAAGTGGGACAGAAAGCAACTGTGGGCCGCTCGCCACAGTGTCCTTCCTTGGGGCCTGAGGCCTCTCGCTGGACTGCCTTCTTCCCTCTGCCTTCGGAGTCTTCTCGCGTTTGCTTTATGTGTCCCGTGTAGGAGTTTTCATTGTACACAGAAGGTGGAATGGGGAAAGTGTGTCTTCTTCATCCTCCTGGAAGTGGAAGTGGTTAGAGAAACTAGAGGATTGGGTGGAAGCCAGTACGTGAAGGGCCTTCACACCAGGGTTTTGACTCTGTAGGTGGTAGAAGGGCTCTTGGAAGTTCATCTCTGCCACAGTGTGGAGGGATGGGGAAGGGGAGAGGCAGAGAGACCAGGAGGCTGGTACCTGAGCTCAGGGAGCAGAGGATGAGGTTCTGGACTGTGACAGCAGACGTGGGGCAGAAAGAAGGAGGAGGAGTTCATGAGGGCCTTGGGGAAGTCTGAGAAGACCAGGTGAGTCTGAGATTTCCAGCTTGGGCAACTAGCTAGGAGATTGGGAAGGCAGGGGAGGGTGTGAGTGTAACCTAGTGGGTATATTCTAGGCCTTTTAGAGCATGTCAGTAAGACTGGATTTGCTGTGCTTGCCTTTACGGCTGACTTCACAGAGGAAGTCTGGCTGCTGTGTAAAAACCCAAGGAGCTCACATTCTGGGCAGAGGAACCAATGTGGAGAAAGGCACAGATAGAGGAAACGTCCCAGGGGGCTTGTTGGGACTCCAGCTCGTAGAGGCATGAGTGGGTAGTTACTGGTTCCATAGCTGGGAAGGATGCTGGATGCTGTAGGAGTTCACAGAAGCAGGAGGTTCCGGAATAGGAGCTGACACTGCTGGTGATCCATCTGGCGCCTCCAGTTCATTGTGCGTTAGCATCACTCTTTCTTACTGCAGACAGGCCTCCCTCCCTGTGAGGCACCACTGCTGATAGCCCCAGTGTAGCAATTCCAGCGAAGGGAGAACTCCTTTCTCTGCCTTCATATATCAGTTCTAGAGAACGGCTCTAGAGAACGGCTCTGGATGGCCCAGCATGGGTGATGTGCTTGGCCTTTGGGAGCACTACAACACAACTGGCTGCTGAGGGGTGAAGACTGCTCTAATCTGAGCTGGATGGATTACCCTACCTGCACCGCCCACTCCCTGCCCCCCGTTGGGTCAAGCAAGACCTTTTTAAAAAGAAAACAGAATAAAAATATCTAGGGAAGATAAAAAAAGAATATTTACTATGTTTTTTTTTTGTTGTAATATATTTTGAAGAATTTATCATATGGCAATGTAGGAACTCTGTGTGTGCTTAGCCATTCAGCCGTGTCCTACTCTTGGTGACCCCATGGACTGTAACTCCTCTGTCCATGGGATTCTTCTGGCAAGAATACTGGAGTGGGTTGCCATTTCCTCCTCCAGGGGTTCTTTCCAACCCAGGGATCGAACCCGTGGCTCCTATGTCTCCTGCATTGGCAGGTGAATTCTTTACCACTGGTGTTACCTGGGAAGCCCAGGAGCTCTTTGGAAAGTTATAAAGCAGGGGACTTGATCAAATTTGGTTTTCTTAAAATTATTACTATATGAGGTTGTGATTGAGAATCAGTCAGTGGGGTCGCAAAAGAGCTGGACCCGACTTGCGGCTAAACCATCAATGGGTAGATCTGGGGAGACCAGTTGAGAGGCTGCTGCTGTCGTTCTGAGGAGAACGGATAAGACATGAGCTACTTCCAGTCCTTCAGTTCTTATTTCATTTGGACTTCACCTCCAGCCACAGCATCAGGCACGCCAAGGAGAGAGAGAGAGTCTAGAGGAGACAGTCAGGCAGACAGGGCATGGTGAGTGAAGGGGGCTTCAGGAGGACTCGCCCCCAGCACCGAGCGGGTAACAGCTGTTCTCTGAAGGCTAACTTTCCCTTTGGAAACGAGTTATGAATTGATGGCAGACTCAACATGTCTTTCTTATGAATTCTTAAGAAATGTGAATGTTAATGGCTTCTTGTGGTATCCTAACTGGGAAAGTAAGTTGATTAATTATATTTTTCTCCTTTTAAGAAGTATCTTTTCTTTAAGGAGTCAGATAATAGGAGATATATCAGGACTGCCAGTCACGAAATAGATGGTTGGGAGGGGACACTGGCTGGAAGACCCTGCCTTGCCCATCAGCCTACCCCGGGGCCCACCAGTCTACTTTGGAAACACTTGTACTTTGGGCATTGTCCTTGTTGGGAAAGCTTATAACAATTTTAGCTAAAGAAGTGACGTAATGTATCTTACATCATAACAGACTCTCTCCTGTATTGAGACTAGGCTATGGGTGAAGGTGGCAGTGACACCAAACACAGAAACAGAGAGAGCAGGAACCCCAGTTAGAGGCTCTGGCAATAACCTAGGGTGGCAATGGTGGAGGGGGTGAGGAATGGTCATATTCTGAATATACTGAGGTTGGCAACAAAGTTCATTTGGATTTTAACTGAGATGTTATGGAAAAACTTGAATGAACTTTTTGACCAACCCATTATTTTGATGGCAAAAACCAGTTTTGGTGAGGATTGGAGAGAGAAAGAGAGATGAGAATGACTCAAACCTGGCAACTAGAAGACCAGGAGACCCTGCCCTTAAACTGAGATTGGTAAGATTCTGGGAAGAGCAGGTCTGGGGGAAAGTCAGGGGTCTATGTGAGACGTGTCAAGTTTGATACAGCAAACATATCTCACAGAGACCTCCTCTCCACTTGACATCTTCCCTAAAGCAGGCAGTAGAATATACTAGGCAGGAGTCCAAACAAGAGACCTGTGCTTGGAGAGAAATCTGGGCATCCTTGATGTACAGGAGACTAGGTGAGATCACCCAGGGGGCGATTGAATGAATACAGAAAGGAGAACTACGATTCGAGTCCTGGGGCTTTCTGACATTAAGATGTGGGGAGATCAGGAAGAACCAGCAAAGAGAACGAACAGCCAGCGAGTGAGGTGGGTGGAAAGCCTAGAACGCTAGCCTGGAAGCCAAGTGAAGAGAGATGTCAACAAGAGGGAGTGATTCACTGACTGCAAGAGCTATATGGGGAAGACATAGACTTGCCCGTCAGATCGAATAACATGGAGGAGAAGCTAAATGCATGCTTTTGGACCCAAGCACAGCCTTTCCAATAAGTAGTAGTTCCCGCCTTGAAGGGGAATACAAGTGTGCAAAAAGGGTCATTTAGGATTGGGGGAAATAGGTCTGAGAAAGAAGTGGAGATAGTACCATGGGAGTCCAGCAGAAAGAGACAGTACTTCTGGCTTTTGTAGGGAGGATTGAGGTCAGATTTATTCATGTCTTCATTCATTCATTCCATAGAAACGTTTTGGGTGCCATGGACAGGGAGGAAAGGAGAAAGTAGAGCTGTTATTTCAATTTTGTGGACAATAAGAAAGAGTCTGGAGCTGGATGGTAGTGTTTGCACAGCAGTGTGAATGTATGTAATGCCACTGAATGCACACTTAATAATGGTTAAGCTTGTAAATTTTGTTACGTGTTTTTTTTTACCACCACCACCTCCACACACACACACACGCATAATTCTAAAGGAGAAAAAAAAAACCTTCTTGGGCCCCACCATGACCTGGTCTGGAACAAGAAGTTGAAACGGAGATCACTGTAGTATAGAAGGAGATAATGTGGCATGAAGGGGAGGAAGAATGCTGAGAGAAGGGACTGGCCACCAGTCCTTTCTGTCTGGAGTGAGGGGTCCACTGGGGGAGAACACGTGAGCTGAGGCTGCAGCGGCCCAGCTCAGGCTGGGCCAGTTTTTGTAGGCCTGGCAGCCTGCCTGTGGAGTCTGGCTTGCCTTCTTAGGTTTTGGGAGCCTCTAAAGGTTTCTGCTCAGGGAAGTGGCATTCCAAAGGTGTGCATTTAGAAGACTAATCTCATTAATCCTTCCTGTTAAACTATTGCCTATTAAAAGCAGTGGGATTGAAGCATGCATTTCTAGGATGACAACTGTGGTCCAGCAAAATTTGGATACCTGGGCATGTCTTTATGAATTGAGTGGGTTAACTTTTCCACCCATTTTACAAATGTTTATTGAGAACTATCTAAATGCCCATAATACTCTAGGCAGTGGGGATAAGGGATGGGGTGAATTTATCAGATCTCTCCTCTTGACAAGCGTACAGTCTAAGGAGACCCCTATTCCCAAATAAGAAGTTATGCTACATTGTACCCTGTGTTACCATAAATGTCTCACCAGAGTTCCCGGGAGCTGACAGGAGGGGTGCTTGGCCTGTCTGGGCCACTGGGGTGGCTTCCAGGGAGAGACTGTCTGGTGGATTTGAAGGATGAGCAGTATTTTCTAGGTAGGGATGGCCAGCCCAGGAGGACAGTGAATCAAAACTCACTGGGAGTTGTAAATTTAAAGAAAATGTAGAAATGTTCTCTTTTAAAGCTAAACTCTTATTTCATTGGCTTTTAGGTGGTGCTGTCTAACGTGCATGTTTTTGGACCCAGGCTTTTCAAATGTGGAATGCTAGGCCTTCATTGGTAAGTTTGTTTGATGCCTTCTTACCGAATTACGCTATCAAGGATTGGTATTTGGAATGAAGGGCAAGGTTGTTATCACTGGTACTGCTCTGTGAAGGGTACTCCACTGTACTCTGGAGAAGCCCACAGCGTAGGTGGAAAAGATCTGCAGGAAAAGGGGATCTCAATTTATGTTTTATCCCAGGTGCAGGGTATAGATAAAGCTGGCCTCACAGAGAGGCAGAGCTTGACTGTGTTCTGAACGATTGACAAGTCCAGCTGGGGGATGAAATATGCTTCTCTGGCTTGAGAAGGTGGGTATAAGATGGAAAGAAAGTGGACTCAGCAAAAGACCCATGAGAACAAAAATTTCATCCAAAGGAGTGGTGAGTAAGAAGTTTGGCAGGATCTGCTGGTGGCTGATTACTCTAAACCAGGGTCAGCAAACTTTTTCTGTGAAGGATCAGATGGTAAATATTTTCGGTTTCCTAGGCCATATGGGCTCTATCATGGCTCCTCAACTCTGCCATTGTAGCGGGAAAGCAGCCATAGATAATATGTCTGTGATGGTGTGGCTGTGTTCCAATTATACTTCATTTACAGAAACAGATAGTGGACTGAATTTGGCCTGTGGGCTATAGTTTGCCCACCCCTGTTTAGACCCTGAATGCTAGGCTGAGGCACTTGGAGACAGCAAGAAGCCATTGAAGTTATTTGGAGCAAAGAAGTAAAATGGCTGAAGTAAGATGTTAGGGGCATTCTGGACAAGAAGCATAGACTCTGTTCCAAGGCAGCAGCAGCAGTCCAGGCATGCAGTCACGTGGCTAACAGTTAAGATGGAGCAAAGGACCAAAAGAAGAGATAGTGCAAAGGGAGAAACGTAGGCTTTATGGTATTCTTAGGCTTTAAAGACAGGAGCCAAAGAAGATGAATGTTTAAACTTGATAGTTCATAACCGTTGACCAAAATGTGGCAGTTCGGGGTGGAGAAGGATGGTTGGTGCACCCAGTTTTAGATATACTGAATTCGAGGTGGCAGTGGTTCATCCACAGGACATGTCTAATAGATCATTGGAAATACACGGTCAGTACCTGGGCTGGGAAGGGTAGGCCTGGAGATGTAAAACAGAAGCATAGGATTAATATGTTCCCCTGTGATGTGCCGAGGGCTGAGCCTTAGTGAGTGTGCGTAACTCTGGGATAGGAAAAACAGAAACTGGAAGAGAACCAGAAGCCGAGGGGGAGAGAGTCTCAGGAAGCAGAGGGGATGGGGCACCAGAGACCAGGGAGAAAGGGACCCGAGGGAAGGCTGCTATATTAGTGATAAGGTGGTTAGAGCTGGCCTTGAGAACATGCTGCAGGGAGGCAGAAGGGGGAAGGCAGCAAGGTTGCACAGGGTCCATCATAAACAAGGGATTAAGAATCAGAGACATTAGTAAAAAGAGACCAGTTATGGAGAGTTTGAGTGGTGAAAGAAAGGAGATACAAAGATTTCAGCATCTGAATGCCAAAATAAGCTTTCTTGCTTTGCAAAAGGCAAGCAAAGCATGCTGTGACTGGTCTCCTGTCCTCTGGAGCCAAGTGTGTTTGGGAGTTTGTGTGTACCTTGGGCTTGCAATTGTATTCTTAAGCTTTGTTTGAGGTGTGGTGTTCCGAGCTCTGCTACAACTTGCACCATGTCTGGACCCCTGCCATGAGACAAGATGCGATCTGTTGGGGAAATAGTTGCATTTGCCTGAATTGGAGAAGAAAATAGGATAGAGCAAGAAATGGAAATGAAACTCTTTACTGCAGAGTCTGCCCAACTATGGGAATTTGAGACAGTTCCTCAAGTCACTCAACTAGATAGCAATTTATGTTTTGAACACTTTGAGTGTTTGTCCTTGGGTTTGAATTCCAAGTAGTTTTTGGCTCACTTTTCACAAATATATCAGTTAGAGATGGAGTCATTAAAGCAACAGGTGGAACACGTTTGCAGCCTCCGTTTCATGAAATCTCACTGAGTTCCAGGAACAGTGCTGAGTGCTCTGTAGGTATCATTTTAATTTCATCTTTGCAGCAACCGAGGACAGAGGCATTAGTGTTTCCACTTCAGCAATAGGAAATCAAATCTCAAGAGACTGAGTAACCTGCCCGAGGTTAGAGGGGATTTGAACCCAGAGTATCTGACCCTGGTTTGCACTGCTTTCTGTTTCCCACCTAAATCTGGAATTGCTCCTCTGTCTTATGTAGAAGGATTGGAGTCAGCATGAGCTCTTAAGGTTAAATACTTAGAGCTTACAACGGGTGTTCCTTTTTCTTAGGAGTCTATTAAAAGGGTGGCAGGAGTGTGGGACCCCTGGAAGAGACTAAGGCCAGACTTCAGACACTACTTGACTGTTTCCCCAGCTGAAATGTCCCTTTAGATGGAGAAGGCAGCACCCTTGGGCTTGGAAAGGAAATCTCACTAGAAGGCATGACAGTCAGATTCCAGTCCTAGCTCTGCGGCAGTGATAATCTGCTTTTTGTTGAAATACTTGAGTTTCTCTCTGCTCACCTCCAACTTCAGGTTCCAAGGGCAGGGTCCTGTTCTGTCTTGCTCCCCACCAGCATCTAGCCTGGTGTCGGGTGTGTAGCATGTGCCCCCTGGATTTTGTTGTTTTTAGTGAACCAGGCAGCCGGGGACAAGGTGCTTAACCTCGGTGTGTCAGGCCCTGGGCTCGGCACTGTGGTCATAGAGGAGACACCAGACGAGTTCTGTCCTCATGAGGCAGATGCATGAGCAGGACAGACAGAGTAGAGGGGGTGGGATCTAAGGTCAGACAGGCAGGATAAGGCTCTGAAGAAAGCGGTGATAATGCTCTTTGGGATGACTGCGAATACCTCCGCACTGTTTTTGCTAGGCTTGGTGCGGTTGCTGTTACCTGCTAACTGCTCCCCGCCGCGAGAGCGCCCCCTGGGTGTCAGCCTCTGGCGGGGCTGAGCGCTCCCCTCTCGCGCCCCTCCTCTGCTCACTGTCTGCCCTGCCACCCCCGGGTTCCCTGCAGTTCTGTAGACCTGGCCTCCGCAGCGTGCTGTGCCTGTTGTCTTTTTCTTAGTCTTTAGCTTAACAAGGTTTTGCTTGATCCCGTTCGGGTCAGCCCCAGTATTGCTCCCCGCCGGGCTCATCCACTGCTCGCCTGTATCCTGAAATCGCGGGAAAATGCCCAGAGCCTTCCCAACCCCCACCCCGCCCCACCCCCGCTCCGAGCTCTGGTCCCGCGGGGACTTCTGGTCAGCCCTCTCCTGGTACCCTGTGCGCCTGTCTTCCTGCAGTGCCCGCCTTGGGTGGAACTTAAACCCCCTCAGGCGTGTCAGCTGCAGGAATCATCCTTGGCTTTGTCCTTTCCCTCCACTGTCATCTTCCACCCGTTACCTCATCTGGAAAAGCCCATCTTCTCCTTCATCCCTCCCTCCCCACCTCTTCACTTAGGACTCCTCCTTTGGGTTGTTTGAATAGCCTCTTCTNACCCCCACCCCGCCCCACCCCCGCTCCGAGCTCTGGTCCCGCGGGGACTTCTGGTCAGCCCTCTCCTGGTACCCTGTGCGCCTGTCTTCCTGCAGTGCCCGCCTTGGGTGGAACTTAAACCCCCTCAGGCGTGTCAGCTGCAGGAATCATCCTTGGCTTTGTCCTTTCCCTCCACTGTCATCTTCCACCCGTTACCTCATCTGGAAAAGCCCATCTTCTCCTTCATCCCTCCCTCCCCACCTCTTCACTTAGGACTCCTCCTTTGGGTTGTTTGAATAGCCTCTTCTTTGGCCTTCCTGGGGCCGCTTTTGTCTTCCTAATTGCACCCCATCTCCTCGCAGCATGAAGTTTCTAACTGACAGGCTTTCTTCTGCTAAAAGCTCTCTTTAGGGGCAAGACCTCCCTGGTGGTCCCGTGGTTAAGGCTGCAGGCTTCCAGTGCAAAGGGTTCAAACTACTGATTAGGAAACTAAGATCCCACATGCCTTACTGCATGGCCATAAAACCCCCAAACTCTCCAGGGGCTCCTCATTGCTTGTAGAATAGAACCCCAGCCCCCTCAGCAGGCCTGCAGTCTTTTCATAACTGGCCTTCAGCCACCTTCCCCATTTCACTCTTTCTGTAGCCCATATTTCTAACCTCAGCCTAGCTTCTCAGTGGCCGTCACCCCTTGGTGCCTTGGCCAGAGCTGGGCTCTTTCCCTGGAATGACCCTTCCCCTGCTCCCCATTTCAGTAACTCAGCTCGGGTTTCTGCTCTTCTGGACACCTTCCCCCAACCCTGCACTTCCCTATGCCCTGGACATGACCTTCCTCCTGGCTCCCAGAACACTCTGCATTGCTCTCTCTCCCAAAGCACTTATTGATGTAACTGTTGATTTACTATCTGTTACGCTCAGAAAACTGAGCTCCTTAAGGGTGGAGACCACACACACATGCACACACACACACCCACAAAATCTCTGGGTTCTTGGTGCCAGCACAGAACACCTGGCTCAGGAAGTCTTTGTTGAAAGAGTGAGGATGCAGAGTCTGTTTGTGCAGCCAAACAGCACATTTATAACATAATCAAATGTATTTGAAATTGGAGTTTCATTGGTTATTGAGTTGGGTGGGGCCCCCCTGCTTCTCAGTTTTGATGGCAGGATAGGTTGGTGTGGGCTGGGGTTTGTGGTTGCCTATTACATCTCCGCACCTGTGGAGGCTTTGGGAACATAACTTCTCTATATTTTTTGCCCCTGACTTTTGTATTTTTAACTCCTGTTGTTGATGGGCTAGGAAAGCAATTCAAAATGAAAAATAGTCCATCACGGAATGCTGAAGAATGAGGTCCACCCAGCTTTCTGGACAGATCCCAAATTTCCTAAATTAGCCAAAGTAATGACTCTTGCTAACCACTGACAGCTTTTCCCTTGTGCGGTCCAGCGGAGAGTGCTTTTCTGGCTGGGGGATGAGGAAGGCCAGTGGTCCTTTCTAGAGGGGCCCAATGGCATCTTTATCTTCATTTGGAACCTTATAAAGTCCTCAGTGAATACTGTGTGTGTGTGTGTGTGCACACGTGCACACTCAGGCATTTAGCCATGTCCAACTCTTTGCAACCCCATGGACTGTAGCCCACCAGGCTCCTCTGTCCATTGGATTTCCCAGGCAAGAACACTGGAGGGGGCTGCCATTTCCTTTTTCAGGGGATCTTGCCAACCCAGGGATTGAACTCGCAGCTCCTGCTGCATCTCCTGCATTGCAGGTAAATTCTTTACCACTGAGCCACCAAGGACCTTTCCCAGTGAATACTGAGGAGTAGCTAACAGGAAGCAGCTATGAGCCCAGGGATGCCAGGTCCACGTCTGTGTTCCCCCACCCTGGGAGCTCCTGCAGTACACCTCAGTGCTAGCTGCTACATTCTCATGTTCTCCTGTGGGGCTTTCAACTTCATGCTCTTGCCTCTCCTTCACTTCTCATTCTGCCACAGAACCAGGAAATAATGCTGAGAATGCAGTTTTTCCTGGGAGCTTAAAGTAATCCGGGAAGGCTTCCTTGAAGAAGCAGTCTCCTCCGCCCAGTGGTGTCCTGCCGACTAGAGTGCTCCAGCAGGCGCTTGGGCTGCTTTCCTCTCCTGGAAACACTGCTGCTGCTGCTTCTTTCCCTTTCAGGAACTTCCCAGAAGCTGTTCCCTCAGCATGGAATGCGTTTTCCTTCTGCCCTGCCTGGTTCATGCCCATTCACCCGTCTGATATCAGCTGATTCATTTCTTCCTAGGAAACCTTCCCTGCCCTCCTCGATAAGGAACCTGGGTCTTATCATCACCATTACTGTGATCCCTTTATGCTGCTCGTTGATTGCTCACCACAGGGCAGGCACTGTCAAAGTGCTGGGTGGGTAACCACTTAGTATTAGAGCCTCAGTAGTGTGTGCTGAGGTCAGGGTTAGCATTATTATTGCAGATACCTTTCAGAGGACCAGAGGTCCAGATCAGTTGGAGGCGTGAGAGCAGGGTTTGCACCCAGGAGCCTGACTGGGTCTTTGCTCCCCTGACTGGGTCTTTGCTCCCGCCCGTTCTTCTCCAGGAGTTCGGCAGCCCATCCTCCTACTCATTCTCAGCCCTCATCCCACAGACCATTTCACATGTATGTGTTTGGTTATAGATGAATAAAAGTTGTGTTCACTCACTGGGCAGCCTGTTAAGCCTCGACTTCTAAGCAGAAGTTCAGCACAGAGTTGACCAACAGCCTGCCTGCCCAGGTAGCCACTCATCTGCTTGGTCTCCTTGCCCCTTGCATCCCAAGAGTCTGGGCTGTGAATAGGAATTCCCTGGGGGTCCTCACAGTTTAGCCCACACTGTCCCCTCCCGTTTCCCTGTCCTAGTCAGTCGTGCTAAGGAGGCACCTGTTCCTTGCAGGGTCTGTCCCTTCATCTTTCTTCCACCTTGTGAACCCACCCTCATCCTTGTATAAGAAAGTGGACCCCCTTCTTCCTCTAGGACAGAGCCCTTGCCCTTCCTTTGCTCTTCTGGACCTACTTGCGCACACTTGCGATGGCGCTGACTGCCACAGGCCATCCTGACCTGTGTGCTGCCTCCTCGCCCTTCTGCAGCCACTTGGGACCACCCCTGGTGCGGCCTCTGTGGCAGGTAGCATCTTGTACAGTCAGGACTGAGGGGGCCACAGCGGGGATAAGAGGACAGGAGTTACTGCCCTACAAGCAGCTGCTCCATGATTCCAAGTGTATGTGGGTACCTATGCTGGTGACTATGTATGTGTGTGTGTTTGTGTGTGTGTTTCTTGCTTGATGCTTTTGCTTGTATAATTTATCCTTGTGTGCATTAGAGACCATGCCTCCCTGTCTCAGGGGTCTGATGTGGGGCTCTGAATAACAGATACAACAGAGCTGTCAGCTGAATAGATTTTCTCCTCCTCCCTTTAGCTGAAGTCACCTCTCCTTTCCCCCATCCCCACTCTGAAACCCCTGCAACTATTTCATGGGGTTGTTATGACTATCAGGACCCCCTTCCCAGATCCCACTCAGGTGACAGGGATGTGAAAGCCCCACCTAGACCCCAGCAGGCTAGCAGGGCGCCAGGCTACTCTGCATTGGCTGGCAGCAAGGAAGGCTGGTCTCCCGGGGCACCTCACAGGCCTCCAGGGCCCTCCAGGAGCAGGCTGGCTGAGCTCCAAGTGTCTTATGCTGGTTTTGAGAGGGAAACATAAAAATTAAAAATGGCTTCTGACCAAGTTGGGAAAGTGGGCACGGGTGGAGTGGGGACGGGGAGCAGGAGGACTTGGCTGCAGCTTCCAGACGTGCTGGCAACAAAGAGAAGTCAGCTTACAGGGAAATGGCCTCTGGGACACTCAGCATGCTGGTGTGAGGCAGACATGCCTCACAGTGTTGACTCTGCCTGTTAGTGGTAGGGACCCATGCTCTTTAAACCTCAGTTTTCTCACCTGTAAAATGGGACAATGACCATACTAATCACTTCTGTGAGGTTCTTGTGAGAGTGAGATGAAAACATGCTTAGCATGGTACACGGTATGTAGAAAATGCTGAATATGTTATCATTTTACTGTTGTTTTTAAAAAGTAGTGTTGTCAATAACTTGGACAGCATACGAAGTCTAAAATGCACCGTTAAAGGTTGTGAGGAGTAAATGAGCTGGTAGTGTAGGAAAAGCACTTTGTGAATTGCAAACTGTGTGCAGATATTATTATTAGCATGTTATTATTATCAGATGTTATTATTAACACAAATATCTCTTTTATTGTTCTGACTTAGAAAAAAATGGCTGAGCACGACTTTATGATGTGGACTCTAAATTCTTTGTTGTTTTTGTTTTTTTTTTTTGTTTTAGAAGGAGATTTGTCAGACAGGCTTTCACTGGAATCTTGCCCAGAGGCTGTGTGACCTACATTGGTGATGCCAGGTGCCAAATGTCTGAATAGCACCTGGCACAGAGGAGCGATTCTGTGGTTGCTCATCTTATTTTAAATCTTTATGATAAGTGTTTAATACGTAGTGGTAGAGTTAAGTTTTTGTAAAGTTCATTGACAGTAAATTGTGGGCATTTGCTTAAGACAAATTCCTGAGAAGTTGCTTGAGAAATACGCACTCTTTGAGATTTGTACCTAATATAGCTGAAGAAATGGAAGCAGTTCATTCAGCGTTAGATGTAGACAGCTACCATTGTTTTCTCAAGTGTGTTAGGAATATTTTCTTAACATCAGCAGGTTTTCCTCTCTGGTGTTTATCTCCATCCCATACCATTTCACTGCCTCCGCCCATCCTTCCAAAAGTAAAATTGATCAAAAATTAAACACGTAGACAGAGGTTGAAAATTTTCTACTCACTGGCTGCTTTTGGCCTGCAGATGTATTTTGTTACGTGCTCACAGTGTTTTAAATTAGTGGGTAACATTTAAAAATTGAGAGATGTTATCTAGAAATCTGGATTTCTAGATCTTCGTGAAAATCCGAAGGCCATCCCTCTTACAAGGACCTGTTTCTCCAGCTGCCCAGCCCCGCCCAGCCCCTGCTCCTGTACATGGCCTGTAGGTAACTGAATCTGTAGTCTGCGCTAAATGTAACCAACACCTTTTAGACACAGTGCACCAACTGAGAATTCTTTCACCAGCAACTTTGACCATAGAGAGGAAGATTGTTTCACTTGCTAAGCTGTCATTTTTGTGATGAGCCAAGTAGCTTCAGTGTTTTATTTAGACTCTTTTGGGTTTAGTACAGTCATCTCTCTCCTCCTATGGGTTTCCATCCTTAATAATTTTTGAGAAGTCTTTAGCAAGACTTACAAGTCAATGTAAAATGTTGGCTAAGGCCAGATATAAATTTTGATTGCTTCTATTTACGGGAGGTTCAACACAAGTTACCTGCTTTAATTCAGTAACATGATGTTGCACATTTGAACAATTAAAGATACTTAGTCCTTTTTATTGGTCATCTTGTCTTGTTGTTGTTATTCATTTGCTCAGTTATGTCCAACTCTTTGCAATCCCATGGACGGCAGCATGCCAGGTTTTTCTATCCTTCACCATTTCCTGGAGTTTTCTCAAACTCATGTCCATTGAGTCAGTGATGCCATCCAAATCTCATCCTCTGTCGTCCCCTTCTCCTCCTGCCCTCAGTCTTTCCCAGCATCAGGGTCTTTTCCAATGAGTCAGCTCTTTGCTTCAAGTGGCCAAAGTACTGGATCTTCAGCTTCAGCCTTTCCAATGAATATTCAGGGTTGATTTCTCTTAGGATTGACTGGTTGGATCTCCTTGCAGTTCAAGGGACTTTTAAGAGTCTTCTCCAACACCACAGTTTGAAGGCATCAATTCTTCAGCACTCAGCCTTCTTTATGGTCCAATTCTCACATCTGTACACAACTACTGGAAAAACCATAGCTTTGATTATATGGACCTTTGTTGGCAAAGTAATGTCTATGCTTTTTAATATGTGGCCTAGGTTTGTCATAACTTTTCTTCCAAGGAACAAGCATTTTTAAATTTCATGGCTGCAGAGTCACTGTCTGCAATGATTTTGGAACCCAAGAAAATAAAGTCTGTCACTGTTTCCGTCGCTTCCTCATCATTTGTGATGAAGTGATGGGACCAGATGCCATGGTCTTTGTTTTTTGAATGTTGAGTTCATCCATTGAAATGGTTGTAATTTAGCAGAATCCTTATTGAAAGAGGTGAGAAGCTGAGGATTCTTAGTCGTGGAGATCATCTTTATCCGTCAGTTTTTCTCAGGCAGGCCCTCACCCTCTTCCAGCTAGTGAGCACACACAGGTCTGGGGGCCACATGCAGGAGGGGGGTTCTGGGCCTCACAGTGTTTACTTAATGAGAGTCCTTGCAAGCAATTTAAAAATTATTATTATTCTATAAGCATCAACATGTTTTGGTTTTTGTTATCATGAGAAAGCATACACTTGTAAGAAATTTGGACAACCTGAAGTGTATAACATACAGGAAGAAAGTCTTCTGTGACACCTGCCCTCCCCACCTTCCCCCAGGATGGGCACTCTTGAGGCTTTGTCCGATATAGTCCTGGACTTCCTCGTCTGCTTGTATCCCCTTAACCCCTTTGTATCCCCTTGTATTCCCTTTGCCCTCATGCCTAACATACATGTTTTTACTTTCATAGAAATGGACTCTCTCTATGCCTACAGTTTTCCTTTTTTTTTTTAAGCCAACTGTCAATTATTATGGTTTTCTTTTCAAGTTGACACGTACAGATAAATGTGCCTTATGATGTATAACAGTTGTAATCCATGGTATGGGTACCTTTGAAACTTTTTCAATCATCCTTGTATTGGTAGACACTTCGTTTGTTGCTGATTTTTTACCATTACAATCACTGCTGATGTGGAAATTGTTATGCCCACCTGTGAACTTCTGCATGAGATTTTCTTCCACATAGACACCTGAAAGTAGGACACTTGGCTTAAATAGTTTGCCATTTACAAACTGAATCAATATTGTCTAATTGCCCTCCAAAAAAGCTGTACTAATTCACAGTCCTTTCAAGAGTATCCAATTATGGCTCCAGTAATCCAGTTTTTGCTTCACCATGCATGAGAAAAGTAAACTTTAAAAACTCACAAATAACGCCATCAAAATCACACATTTGTCTTAGAAAAGCATTCAAAATATACATCTACAGACTTAATTAATGATTTACATACCTTGATTTTGGTGACAGTTATCATCCTACAAGATGATAAAAATGTCCCCCAACTGTTATCAGTTTAATTATTAAATACTTGTGTGAGGATTTTACTTGTCCCAGGGAGCCTTTGGGAGAATAAGTCACAGCTTCCTTTTCCTCTGCTCCACTAGGCCTGCTTTGTCTTTTCTATTAGGGTCTGAGCCCTCAGGGCAAAGGTCAGGTCAGCATTTAAACAGGAGTGCCAGGCCTTGGCGTGGGGAGATGGCAGGTGATGTCTTGAGGTATCCAAGGTGTTCCAGCATCCTCTCCTGACATATAAAGCCATTTCACACGGACAGGTCCTTCCCACCTGTATTTTCTCATGGTGTCCGCATGACCTCCCTGCAAAGCAGACAGACTTAGTGAGAGTCACACAGCCACTGAGAGTCAATACCTTGGACCAGGTCTTCTGACTCCAACTATGGTTGGAGTGAGGCTGATAGGCAGCTTTTTGCCTGTAGGGCACCATGGAAGTTTCCTTTACTGAGCTGGGGGTGGAGACAAGAAAGGGAAGTGACATTCCCCAACTTCCTGTGGTCACTTTTGGGCATGTGAAACTTTACATTCCATCTTCTCCGGAGGCCTCCTCTCTGCCTGTCTGACCTGTTGTCTGGCACTTGCTAACAGGTTACCCTGTATTGGCCCAAGTTCCTTAGCCCTAACCTCAGTTGTGAGCCTGAAGGTAAATTTGATGAAAGTATTTGTTGCTCAGTCGTGTCCAACCTTCTGTGACCCCATGAACTGGAGTGACCCTGTGGACTGTAGCACGCCAGGCTTATCTGTCCATGGAATTCTCCAGGCAAGAATACTGGTGCGAGTCACCATTTCCTCCTACAGGGTATCTTCCTAACCTAGAGATGAAACCCTCCAGATTCTTTACTGTCTGAACCACCAGGGAAGCCCTCCCCCCCCCCTCCACCCACTGCCGCATATCCTTCCAGGATGCTGTCAGCTGCATGAGATCCATGCAAGGTCATCTGGTCTAGTGGAAACAGGGATCTGGAGTTGGTTCAAATCCTGGCCCCATTACTTTTATTACTAGCAGTGAGAACCTTTGACTGCTGATCTTACCTCTCTGAGCCTTAGTATCCTCTTCTACAAGATAGGGAAAATGATTTTCATAAGGAATTCTCCAGGCAAGAATACTGGTGCGAGTCACCATTTCCTCCTACAGGGTATCTTCCTAACCTAGAGATGAAACCCTCCAGATTCTTTACTGTCTGAACCACCAGGGAAGCCCTCCCCCCCCCCTCCACCCACTGCCGCATATCCTTCCAGGATGCTGTCAGCTGCATGAGATCCATGCAAGGTCATCTGGTCTAGTGGAAACAGGGATCTGGAGTTGGTTCAAATCCTGGCCCCATTACTTTTATTACTAGCAGTGAGAACCTTTGACTGCTGATCTTACCTCTCTGAGCCTTAGTATCCTCTTCTACAAGATAGGGAAAATGATTTTCATAAGGACATTTTGAGAAATACATGAATTAAGATTTGAAATGTACCTCTACGATGTTCAACGCTTTATAAATGTGAGTCCTGTCTCAAATTTTCCTGCTATAGAAAGAAGGCTCTTCTCTGGAGATGCTCCATACTGGTAGCTGCTAGCTGGGGATCCTGGGGCTAGGACAAGGCTACCACATGAGCCCCAAAATGAATCATGAAGAGTGTATACCCTCAGAAGCTCACTATTTGGTAGGGGAGCCCAGTGAGCAGAGACGGTGTAATTTGTGCAGTGATAAGAATCAATTAACAGAGGAAAGAGTAATTAAACTCCAGGTGGAAGAGGGTGGAAGTGGGTCAAAGAAGTCATCAAGCAACTGGGGTACTGAAGGTTTTATAGGAGTTTGAGAAAACATACAAAATTAATAGGCAATTTTATTCATTAGTAATAAAGTTGCATTTTTAAATGTATATATGTTAACTTCTTTTGACTCTTACTAATACACTGAAATATTCAAATTCATCCACTCTCTTTTCCATTTCCTTTCTCCTCCCATTCTGCCTCTCCTTCCTACCATACATTAAGGTCCTCAGTTCAGTTCAGTCGCTCAGTCATGTCCGACTCTTTGAGCCCCATGAATTGCAGCACGCCAGGCCTCCCTGTCCATCACCAACTCCCGGAGTTTACCCAAACTCATGTCCATCGAGTCGGTGATGCCGTCCAGCCATCTCATCCTCGGTCGTCCCCTTCTCCTCCTGCCCCTAATCCCTCCCAGCATCAGGGTCTTTTCCAATGAGTTAACTCTTTGCATGAGGTGGCCAAAGTATTGGAGTTTCAGCTTCAGCATCAGTCCTTCCAGTGAACACCCAGGACTGATCTCCTTTAGGATGGACTGGGTGGATCTCCTTGCAGTCCAAGGGGCTCTAGACTCTTCTCCAGCACCACAGCTCCAGACAATTAAGGACCTCAGCTGCTAACAATTTCTTAACAAGTTTCTGTATGCTTTAGTAGATCCTCAGAGATGCCATTTGGTAGATGCCATTTCACTCTGCTAAGTTTCTTTTTTCCTGTTAAGTTTTTATAAGAGCTTTGGTATAGTTTTTTTTTTTTTCTCCCCATTCCTTTTTTTCTATACTATGAGCAGATTCTTTTGCTTTCTTAGCAGTGAGCAAACTACCAGTTATTTGATATGTTCTGCATCACACCTGTACACAGGGGCTTGTGCCATCCCATCTAGTCAGAACAACGCAGTGAAACAAGGACTGTTGGATCTTTTTCATAGATGAGGAAACTGAGGCTTAGAGAGGTTAATATACTGACATCTCACAAGTATGAAGCCGTATGTCTGCTCTGGAGCCCTTTCCCCATCGTTCTCTGCTGCCTGGCCCGGGTCTTGCTCTGCTTTTGTGCTGCTGGTTTTGTAACCCCTCTGGTGTGGTGCCAACTCTCCTCACACAGCTTCCTACCTCTTACCGGCCTCTCCGAATCACGCAACAGCAATAATTGATGAAAACCACAGTTTCCCATTCCTCTCACTTTTATTTCTGAGCAGCTCGGTTTGGTTAAACTTTCTCTCTTGCTCGGTCTCTTCCGCTTGAGGAATGATAACAGGGTGCATGCAGGGCCCGGCCTCCTGTCTGAGGATGAGGCTCAGCTCCGTCCTGCTGGGGACTCCCCAACCTCAGGTACCTCTCATCCTCTCTCTACAGCCGTATTTCCCCAGCGTGATCCAGGGCACAGGTGCTCCCCAGCTATCCTGCCCGCTGCCATAGGAACTCCTGTGATGGAGTGGGCCTGTGGAATGTGCCGGAAGGGACCCAGGTCTCGGTTTCAGGAAGCCCTGAGTGTGAATCTGCCCAGCTGTGTGACCTTGGGCTGACCCACTAACCCCTCTGACTCTCAGTTGTCTGCATCTGTAAAGGAATGCAAGTAGGACCCACTTCCAGGCTCACTGCCTGGATGATGGGAGTCCATGGGAAAGAGGGCAGTTTCCTTTCCTCTGGCTCCACCTCCCAAGTGCTTTGAGTGGGGACTTGGCAGTGTTTCTGCAGCGGAAACCCAAAACACCTTCCCTAGGTACAGTGCTTATCACACCTCCAGCACCCTGAGATTCTCTCCTCCCGGATTTCTCGAAGCTCATTTGTGTGGCTGAGAAACTCCTCAAAGGAAGGGAACAGCCCATTGAGCTCTGCTGCTGTTTCCGTGGCGGCGCCTTCCTTTCTTGCCCGTCTGCCCTCCAGACAGCAGCTGCAGCATGAGTCAGTTGCCTGTATGTATTATCATTTCTTTTGCATCTCTCTGCAGAGAGGAGGATGCCATTCATTTAGCTAGTGTTCACTGTGCCCAGGCTTCAGGTGAGGAGTGGGACATGGAGAGGACCTGACTCGTAGACGCTGCCCTCGAGCTCCCAGGGGAGAGGTGCAGAGAGTATGACACACGAGCTGTGCTGTCACCTAGGCATGTCCTAGGGTGCTATGGGAAGACCCGGTGGCCTCTCCTGGGCACTGAGCAGACGAGCAGATCTTTAGAAATGAGGAGGAGTCCACACTGCCCAAGTCCAGACAGAGCCCTGGGGAAGGCGACATTGGGTGTCTGTCTGGAGCCGGGGCCAAGGGGTGGAGGACCTGAGTGGCCACGTCCTGCTAGTCATCTGCACACTGATGACCTTTCAGGACTTTCCCCCGAGCCCCAAACCCACACACTCACTGCCCAAGCAGCATCCACCCTTTGACGTGTGATGGGCACCCCAGAAGCAATAGAACTAATCAGAAGTCTTAGGCAGAAACCTAACCCGGCTCCTCCCCAGTCTCCCCCATGTTATGTGGCGCCACCATTTACCTGGTTGCTCAGGCCCCACACGTGGGTGTCATCTTTGGCTCTGCTCCTTCCCTCACCCCTCACTTTGCAGTCTTGCCAGCTGTTCCATCACAGTATATCTTGAAAACCGCCACACCTCCCTACCCGAGTCCAGAGGGCTCCCATCTCCCAGCTGGTCTCCCAGCTTCTACTCTGCCCCCACTGCCACCAGCCTTCCACACAATCAGGCAGACTGACCTTTTAAAAAGTAAATAATATTGTGTCACTTCCTTGCTCAAAACACCCTGTGGCTTCTTAGCATCTTGAAATAGAATCTGAACTCCCTGCCCTGTCCTGCCTGCCCCTCCTACTTCCCTGGTTTCATCTCTTAGCACTCTCAGCCTTGCTCACTCCATTCCAGCCCCTATCTCCCTCTTTCTGTCCTCCTTTCTTGCCTCAAGGCCCTTGCACTTGGCTCTCCTCTGCCTGGATTACCTCCAGCATTGCATGGTCTTTCCTCTGTTTAAAAGGCCCTGTCCTGTCCTACCCTTTACATCATCATTTTTTTTTTCTCTTACTCTGCTTTCTTTTTCTTCAGTAGCACTGGCTTTACATTATGTATTTATCTGTCTTCTTTATCATTTGTCTTATACCTTTGGGCTTCCCAGGTGGCACAGTGGTTAAAAAAAAAAAAATCCACCTGCCAATGTAGGAGATGCTGGTTCAATCCCTAGGTTGGGAATATCCCTTGGAGTAGGAAATGGCAACTCACTCCAGTATTCTTGCCTGGAGAATTCCATGGACAGAGGAGCCTGACAGGTTACAGTCCATGGGGTCGCAAAGAGTTGAACCTGACTGAGCATGTGCACACACACACACGCGCGCACACACACACACACAACACACACACGCAGAAATGTAAATCCATGAGGATGAGCCCTTGTCTTATTTCTCTTACTCACCACCCTATCTCCAGGCCCTAAAACAGAGCCTGGCACACAGTAGGTGATCATCACATGTTAGGTCGGTAATCCAAAAAAATGAATGAATGAATGCAAGTTAAGACTTGGTGTTTATTCCGTGGGCAGTGTGAATCTAGTAGACATCTTTCAGGAGGTGAGTGACGTGGTCAGCGCTTTTATTTAGAAAACCAGCTGGTGGCAGTGTGGAGGCTGGACTGGAGGAGGCAGCAGAACTAGCTAGAGGCAGTTAAAATGGTCCAGGAAATTGATGCTGAGGCCTACGTAGCGCTGTGGAGAGGGAAAGAGGGGACCGATGACAGGTGGTGAAGACCTTTGAGTATCTTTGGTTCTTACCAGAATAACTTGGTATAGCAGTCCTTTTAAAAGACAAACAGGAAGGGACGAGCTGGCCTGGGCGGGAGGCTGGTGACACTCCATAAAGTTTTCCTCCCTAGGTAGATGTCAGCGCCCGGGTGCACGTCCCCTGCCGTGCAGTTATCTCTCGGAGGAAAGACTCTGCTGCTCAAACTCCCTGTTGGGTCTTTCACTAAGAAAGTTGTCAGTAAGTCAATGATGGTGTCAGTAAGTCTGATACGTCTTTCTGCTGACAGGTTGATGTTACACATTACGAGCCACAATAAGTGGTTGATTTTTTCTTGCAATGGGTACATTTCTTTATATTTAACTCCAAAGGAGACTCACACTAACAAATTCTCTTTTTCATTAAGAGTTCCTAGGCTCTGCTCAGGTTCCAGATGGGGGGTACTGATGACTTAGGGGCTCAGCATCTCCCTTATGACAAACATGCCCAGGAAGTCTTGTCCTCTCTTGGGTGTCAGGGTATCAGGGAGTCAGATAAACATTGGGCCCAGATTCCTAGACCAGGCAGACTCGTGTTCTCTGGCACTGTCTCTTGAGAATGTCTTCTTGAGCTTGAATTATTTCTTTCTCCCCAAATCCCAGTCCACTGCAAATTTTGATGCAAAGCCTTTCATCTCTGAGTGCACAGATCCTTACCTATCTTGCTGAGGTGTCCCCTCTCTGTCCCTAAGGGGGACTAGGTCATCCCAGGCTCTTAAGCTTTGGTCCAAAGTTCCTAATCCTGTGAAGTGAAATGCTGTCCCATCTCTGTGGCCAGATCAGTTCAGTTCAGTTCAGTCACTCAGTCGTGTCTGACTCTTTGCGACCCCATGAATCGCAGCACGTTAGGCCTCCCTGTCCATCACCATCTCCCGGAGTTCACTCAGACTCACGTTCATCGAGTCTGTGATGCCATCCAGCCACCTCATCCTCGGTCATCCCCTTCTCCTCGTGCCCCCAATCCCTCCCAGCATCAGAGTCTTTTCCAATGAGTCAACTCTTCGCATGAGGTGGCCAAAGTACTGGAGCTTCAGCTTTAGCATCATTCCTTCCAAAGAAATCCCAGGGTTGATCTCCTTCAGAATGGACTGGTTGGATCTCCTTGCAGTCCAAGGGACTCTCAAGAGTCTTCTCCAACACCACAGTTCAAAAGCATCAATTCTTCTGCGCTCAGCCTTCTTCACAGTCCAACTCTCACATCCATACATGACCACAGGAAAAACCATAGCCTTGACTAGACGGACCTTAGTCGGCAAAGTAATGTCTCTGCTTTTGAATATACTATCTAGGTTGGTCATAACTTTTCTTCCAAGGAGTAAGCGCCTTTTAATTTCATGGCTGCAGTCACCATCTGCAGTGATTTTGGAGCCCAAAAAAACAAAGTCTGACACTGTTTCTACTGTTTCCCCATCTATTTCCCATGAAGTGATGGGGCCAGATGCCATGATCTTCGTTTTCTGAATGTTGAGCTTTAAGCCAACTTTTCCACTCTCCTCTTTCACTTTCAACAAGAGGCTTTTTAGCTCCTCCTCACTTTCTGCCATAAGGGTGGTGTCATCTGCATATCTGAGATTATTGATATTTCTCCCAGCAATCTTGATTCCAGCTTGTGTTTCTTCCAGTCCAGCATTTCTCATGATGTACTCTGCATATAAGTTAAACAAGCAGGGTGACAATATACAGCCTTGACGTACTCCTTTTCCTATTTGGAACCAGTCTGTTGTTCCATGTCCAGTTCTAACTGTTGCTTCCTGGCCTGCATACAGATTTCTCAAGAGGCAGGTCAGGTGGTCTGGTATTCCCATCTCTTTCAGAATTTTCCACAGTTTACTGTGATCCACACAGTCAAAGGCTTTGGCATAGTCAATAAAGCAGAAATAGATGTTTTTCTGGAACTCTCTTGCTTTTTCCATGATCCAGCGGATGTTGGCAATTTGATCTCTGGTTCCTCTGCCTTTTCTAAAACCAGCTTGAACATCAGGGAGTTCACGGTTCACGTATTGCTGAAGTCTGGCTTGGAGAATTTTGAGCATTACTTTACTAGCATGTGAGATGCCACCTCTCATATCTTCTCCTCTCTTCCAAAGGTCCAGGTATCATAGGAATGACATTAATAGCTACACTATAGAGCTTCCTGCATGCTAGATACTATGTTAAGCCTTTCACATGCATTCTGTCTAATCTTTATCCTGCAGGGAAGTGTTAGTTGTTCAGTTGTGTCCAACTCTTTGTGACCCCACGAACTGTAGCCCGCCAGGCTCCTCTGTCCATGGAATTCTCCAGACAAGAATACTGGAGTGGGTAGCCATTCCCTTCTCCAAGGGATCTTCCCAACCCAGGGATCAAACCTGGGTCTCCTGCGTTGCAGGCAGATTCGTACCTTGCAGAGGCGAGTATTACTGTCCTTTTCACAGATGTGGAAGCTGAGGCTTGGCAGCGCAGTGAAGTTTAGTTGTTAATAGTCTGGGCTGAGAGTCAAATAGACCCGAGTTTGAATCCCACTTAGCTGTGGACCTTGGGAATGCTACGTAATCTTTTTAACCTTCTTTTTCCCAGATCTAGAAACACATTCCTAGCCATCTTGCTGAGGTGTCCCTACTCTGTCCCTTAACAGGGAGTAAGTCATCCCAGGCTCTTAAGCCTTGGTCCAAAGTTCCTAATCCTGTTTGCTGTCCCTGTGAAGTAAAGGTAATATGGAAATTGTTCACAGGGTTGCTGTGAAAAATTAAATAATATTACATATATTATTTCAGAAGATATAAGTACTTGCTTACTAAATGCTGGACTTTGTGCTGTCAGTAAATAACAGCTCATTGTAGATACTGCTTTCCGCATCAGTACCATCATCACCATCCCAAGGCTACAGACTAGTATGTAGATGGAGCCAGGATTTGAACCTGACCCTGCCTGGCTCCAGAGCCCACGTTCTTCCCCATGTCGCATACTCTCAAGTTCGTTTTGCCTGAGACTCTCTGGTCCATAAGTTTGCTCTCTTGGTCTTCTTGATTGTCCCGTTTGCTCCCATCTGGACAGTAGGCTCAAGCCAGGGCTCAGCAGACCCTCAGTCGCTTCCAGCCAGTGACTTCTTTTCAGTCATTGACTGGGCATCCCCAGTGGCTGCACTGTTCAGCAAAGAGCCTGGACAGTTTTCCTTGATCATCAGTGTCGTGTTGTCTGCTGTGAAAGCTGGGAAGTTGAGGGAGGTTCCTGTATGGTTGTTGATATCAGTAGGATTATGCAGAGAAAACAAGTGTGGCAGCAGAAAGGGCTGGTGGGTGTCCTTATCTTTTGGGGTCACTGATTACTTTGTGAATCTGCTGAAATTTATGAAGCCTCTCTCCAGAAAAAATGCCATGATAAGGCCAACATTTTCCCCACAGCCCACCCAGGGATCCTGGCTGAGAAATTCAGACTCAGAAGGTTAATTCACATGCTCGTAGGCCGTTCTGTGTCTATAGGCTGTTTGTACTCGAAGGCTGTTGGGCCATCCTGGTAGCACTTGGAAATACCTGTTTTACTGATATGGTTTGCCATTTTCATTTCTTAACCATATTTGAGAAATGTATCCACGCCTTAGAACTGACCTCGTCATTTTGGTGAGACTGACCTGCTCGTTTGCACATAAATTCAAGCCATAACCTGTACCTAGCAGACCAACTGGAGAGGTTTTTTTTGGCCCCCAAAATCAGACTAATGGGCTTCCCAGGTGGTGCTAGTGGTAAAGAACCTGCTTGTCAGTGCAGGAGACGTGGGTTCAATCCCTGGGTCGGCAAGATGACCTGAAGAAGAGAATGGCAACCCACTCCAGTATTCTTGCCTGAAGAATTCCATGGACAGAAGAGCCTGTGGGCTACAATCTGTGGGGTCGCAGAGTCGGACTCAACTGAGGGGCTTAGCACATGCATACATCAGACTAATAGGAATTTAATCGTAATTTTGTTGTTTAGTTGCTGAGTCATGTCCAACTCTTTTGTGACCCCGTGGTCTGTAGCCCACCAGGCTCCTCTGTCCATGGGATTTCTCAGGCAAGAATACTGAAGCGGGTTGCCATTTCTTTCTCCATTTATCATGATATATAGATGATAATGGTGCATAAGCTTAGCCTCAGTAGGGTTTACTGGTCTAGATTCAGGTAAATGTAAATCTCTACTTTTAAATTTAACTTCATTTTTGAAATTTCAGTCTTAAAATGTATGCTTCTTCCCCTTTCTTCATTCCACTTTTCAAGGTGGGGGTCTGATTTCCAAGCACCTTAAATCTTCAGTCTTCTGACTTGTTTGTTGGCCTGTCCTTGGAGCCTTTCCAGAGAAACGTGGAGCAGGCCTGCCATTTCTAGCAGTAGCGGGGACTGTAGGTGTGGCTCCTGGTGGCTGCTCCCCTCCCTGCTATTCTTCGGGTCCTCCGGAAAAACAGGAACAAACCTTCCTTAATGGAAGCCCCAGAATCTTTCCTCCAGCTCAGGCCACAGCGCCAGTGCCCTCTGCAGTTAGAAGTGGGACTTGAATTTCGGGCGCAGGAACTGAATTCATCACATATTAGATCATTTGCCAGAAAGCTTTTTCTGATGCGTAGTGTTTTTCTTTAAAGTATTTCTTCTTTGCTTCTTCTAAATTATAAAAGCAACAGATGCTCACTTCAAAGCCAGGATTAGAACTCTTCACGCCTGGCTTGGAATTCCAGCTCCACCAGCTCATTAGATGTGCAGGCCTGGGAAAATGCACACGCTCTCTGCAGCCTTGGTTTTCTCCTGGTGCCGGAGAAAGAGTTCTACCTCCTAACACTGTGGCAAGAATTCAGGGAGATCGGTCCATAGGATGCATTTGCAGAGGTTTGGCATGGATTCTTTGACTCAGTGACTGTTTTATTCAGCACCCGCTCCAAACCAGTCAGCATTCTAGTTGCTCTGGAAACACTCAATAACGAGACAGAGGGGGCCTCAGCTCCAGTGAAGCACACATTCGAATCAGAGGTGACACAGAGACTCAAGATCTCTGGAGGAGAGGCTCAGTGCTTTGTGACCCGCGCGCCTCAACAGTTCTGCCCTCTAGGGGTAGGTCCCGGTTTTAAGTTTGGAAGATCTGACCAGTGAGCACAAGTGGGTTCTCCTTTACCTGGCTCCCCATTCCTGAGCTTGGGGCTCTGTTGCAGGGCCTTTAGAAGGCCTTCTGGCGAGCTTGAGAAGTGCTGCTCCCCGCTCACCCAGCGGAGCTGACGCTGAATGAAGAGCCTCTGCTGTGTCGGGAGGGAGGGCGATCCGTTTCTGCCCAGAGCCCACTTTGTTCCAGTGCTGCTGGTGGCAGATTCTCTGTCTGGGAGGCTCTCGTGCTGCAGTCTCCCGACTCTCTGCATGCAGTTTTTAAATGGCTTGTGGAGGCCACGTGAAAGCTGGGCCCCCCCAACTTGTATGTTGGACCACAGGGCCATCAGCCCAACCTCCCATGCCCACATCGCCCCTCTCACATGTAGTATGCCTTTTTAAAAAAAATTACTGATTTTTAAAAATATATTTAATTTACTTTTTGGCTTCACTGCATGGTTATGTGAAATCTTAGTTCCCTGACCAGGGGCTGAACCCACTCCCCCTGTGGTGGAAGCACAGAGTCCCAGCCTCTGGACCACCAGGGAAGTGCCGCAGTATGCATTTTTTAAATGACTCTTCAGCCTCTATCTTGGGCAACAGTGACCCAAACCGACTGGCGAGGGAAGCTGTTGAGCAGAAGGGCAGGCTGCCTCTGACTCACCTGTCGCATTCATTGCTAACCTACTTTTGTTTGAGCTTGATTTGCTCAGAACAATTAAAGACACTGTTGTAAACACACTTCTGCTGCTGATTTAAGTCGAACACGTGACAGCCCAGACTCTTAACCACACACATGACCCAGGCAGATGGACGGATGGGTGGGTGGGTTAGTTTTTCGCTTACTTCTGAATGGTAATTCGATCACAAGGAAAAGGTTTAATTTCAAGAACACTGGGCAATTCTTTGCGACCAGATATGATGCCAAGGCAGAGGCCTTGATTTCCTTGCTACTGGGCAGCTTAATCAGGAAATGGCCTAGATGGCCGCCTTTCAAGTGGGTCCTTGCAGTAGCTTGGCAACTGGCACAGGGTCATAATTGGAAGAATTTGGCTCCGAGTGTCTGTGGGTGTTTACAGTGCACTATAGGGCAGGGCTTCATTTATTTATAGAGTATTGTGAGCAACAAGCAGCAGAAGCTCAAAAGCCACTAAATCTCAATTTATTTTTAACAAATTCCATTTTTCCCCTCATCCCAGAAGGAGAACTGAGTTATTAAAAAACAGTAAAAAAATACATCATCGCAGAGTATGCCATATCTAATTATGGGGTTGCCAGCGTCGGCCTGCAGCCACGTTTTAAGGGCTTTGTAAATCAACCATCCATTCAATCTGTGAACTTATATGACTCCTATTCTTCATTTAGATGTAGAGGGAAGTTATTGGCAAGTGAGCGCTGATCAGAAGTTCTACGCTGTCTAAATTAGGAGATGGAGGCTATAAATATAGGATAGTGTGCTTATGTTCTCAAAGGGAAATAAAAATCACTCTTCATTGTCCATCATACTTAGCCATCCAAGCCTGTACTCCACCTCACTAAATGTCCACTGTCGGGCTGTTCACTCATTGTGATGGTGGATCCACGCTTCTCAGAGGAGCTGTATCGTGGTATCTCACTGAGCCCGACCCTGAGTAGTTATTGCCCATGTATGTCATGAAACGATGTGACTCCAGTGCTTTTTGGCCTCCTGGAGCATCAGAACTGGATAAGACTTCAGAGACCCTCTAGTTCAAGTATATCTTATTGTATTTGGGGAAGCTGAGGCTCAGAGAGCAGAGTGACTTGGGCCCTATGGTGAGTTGCAGCAGAGCTGCCCTGAGGCCACAGTCTCTGCCCTTTTCTCTGATGGTCTCTGCTCTACTGAGCTTGAAGCTAATGAGTTAAACAGATCTGATTTCTGCCCTTCAGGGTTCACAGTCTCAGACAGACAGACAGATGGTCGAATAATCATCATAGCATGAGTGAACCAAGTTATATGTACAGTAAACCAGCTAGTGAGTGGAGGAGATGATGGTTAAGAATGGGTTAGTTTTGGAATCTGTGTGTTTGGATACCAAGACGAAGGTAAGATCAGTACCTCTTTGACCTGCTTGGGCAGAGCTTTATAGATGCTGTGAAGTTTCTGATGCAAAAAGGTGCAGCACTCTTGCTGTGTGTTGCTGGAGGGGAAGTACGGTGCATCTGTGGGTGCTGGTGAGGGGATGTAAATATTGCAGTTTTGGAGAGCCTGGGAGTGGACCACTGGGGAGATTTCAGGGGAACTCCAAAGGGAATGAAGGACTGGGGTGCCGGCCAGAGTGGGTGGTCTGAGTTCTGTGGGACGCTCTGCCCACCCTGGGACAGTGAGGGGGAGGGGCGTGAGTGCTGCTGTTCTCAGCCCTCCAACCTCCAGGTTGAATGAAGGGTGATAGCAGATCATGGTGGTCTTTTTCTCTGACCCTCAGGATCCTTCTTTGTGTAGCCCTCTGGGTGGCTAGTATCTATGGACTGGGGCTGGCATGGGAGCTGGAACATGTGTCTCTTTCTTGCCCTGGACCGATGCCTGGTGCATGCCTGGGCCGAGTGGGCCCTGGGTGTTAGTTCTTTCAGAGGCTGGGAGGGGACAGAGGAGGCTGAGGAAGACTTTCTGAGGAAGGAGGGGCTGTGGAAGCCTCTGAGGTAGACTCGTCTTACAGCGCTGGAGGGCAGTGATTTTCAATTGAGGTTGTAGCGGGCAGCACAGAGGAGTGAGTGGGAGGGAAGAGATCACAGGCCGGAAGAAGCAGTGGGAGTTACTTACAGACAGACAAAAAGCCAAATGGAGAGGGAAGGACAGTGATGCGCTGGGACTGCGGAGTCCATGGTGGGAAGGGAGGAGTCGGGGCCGCAGCAGGCCCGGCCCCGAGTTACTCAGGCTGGGCCTTCGGGTTACTGAGCACACTCTTCTCTGAGCAGAGAGTCTGTCTTCCTGCCCAGTGAGCTCCTTCCCACCCTGGGCGTGGGAATCAAACATGTTGCCAGGTGTTTCCACGTGGCAAAGAATAAAGTCAGTACATGGAATATCCTTGGTGTCACCTCCATAATTTGTTGGGGTTTTTAGTATTCTTTTGATACCTACAGCCACTCACCTGCTTTTGAGTTAAGAATGTATAAATTAGCAGTTTCCACTACCTGGAAAATAGCCGATAAGCTTTTGTTGTTGTTGTTTAGTTGCTAAGTCATGTCTGACTCTTTCTGACCCCATGGACTGCAGCACGCCATGCTCCCCTGTCCTTCACTACCTCCCTAAGTTTGCTGAAACTCATATCCATTGTGTTGATGATGCCATCCAGGTATCTCATCCTCTGTCACCCTGTTCTCCTCTAGCCCTCAGTCTTTCCCAGTATCAGAGTCTTTTCCAGTGAGTCAGTTCTTTGCATCAGGTGGTCAAAGTATTGGAGCTTCAGCTTCAGCGTTAGTCCTTCCAAAGGACATTTGGGATTGATTTCCTTTAGGATTAACTGTTTTGATCTCCTTGCTCTCCAAGGGACTCTCAAGAGTCTTCTCCAGCACCACTGTTCGAAAGCATCAATTCTTTGAAACTCAGCCTTCTTTATGGTCCAACTCTCACATCAGTACATGACTGACTACTGGAAAAACCATAGTTTTGATTGTGTGGACCTTTGTCGGCAAAGTGATGCCTCTTTTTAATATGCTATCTAGGTTTTTCTTCCAAGGGGCAAGCATTTTAGTTTGAGAAGTTCATACGTTTTCTCAGATGCGTGTTGTAGTTTTAATACAACCTAGCAATATTTTGGTTGATAAAATGAAAATTTTCATTTTTATAGTTTATGTAAAGGTCACACGATTTCAGTGTGGTAGATTCCTCCCGTGCGTCCCACCTCTGAACCCATCTTCAAGGAGCAGATTCTCCGCTTTTGCATCCTGGTCCTGGCATTTAACTGTGTTCCAGCGTCTTTCTCTGTGTGCAGCTCAGCCCAGGAGACCAAGGAAACCCGGGTCAAGGGCTGTGTCAGTAAAGGTTCCGGGATAAAGAACCCTGAAACCTTCGCCTGAGAAGAGGTCAGGAAGTTGCCTGTGGCCTCCTGTCCCAGTCCCAGCCCACGGAGTTACTAGCAGGCCTGGTTGCTCCATATGCGTCCCCTATGTAGCAATGGCATTCGTAATGGATGCCAGCTTTAAATTCTCGAAAGGAAGGCAGTGTTCACAGTTCATGGCCACAGCTCTTGTCATTTCACTTTCTCTGGATTACTGTGCCAGCCACCCAGCTGGCATTCAAGAAGCACTCTTGGTTCATTGAGCCACTGCTGGTCAGAGGCCCTGCTGCCTTGACCACCACCACCTGGCGTGCTGAGAGCTTCAAGTGAAAGTCCTGAGGGCTGTGAATGTTAAGACCTGGCCAAAGTCCACCCTCCATCCTTCAGGCTGGATGAGCCACACCCTGGCTATCAGCACTTATATACTCCTTATCAGAGTGACAGAATGGTCCAGGGGAAGGGCATCCAGGGGTCACTTCCTGTGGCCACCCTCCTGTGCAGGAAGACCCCATCTGTGCTGATCAGGACAGTCAGGCCCCGGTCCCCCTGGGGGCCCACACGCCCAGCCTCCTGCTCCCCCCCTTATGGGTATATTCGCCTGTTAGGAAATCCTTCTTTCTTCTAATCCAGATCTGCCTCTTGGCACTGTTTTCGTGACCTAGTTCTGCCCTTTGTACCAACACAGAACAAAGGTCTATAGGCGGGCCGTGGTAGAGTTTGGAATTCGTGCTCACAGGCCCCCTTCCTTTCTCCTCCCACCCTCTCATCTCCCTCTCCAGTGTCTGTGTTCTCCAGCGCCTTCCGCTGCCCTTCTGCAACATGACAGTCCATATTAATAGTAACGATTGGCAACATTCATTGAATGCTTTTCACAGGCTAGGTGCTGTCCTAAACTCCTTACATGAATTTTCTTACTACTCACAATCACCTATGAGGTGGGTACTGCCAATAGCTGCATTTTGCCAATGAGGAACCTGAGGAGCAGAGGTCAAATGTTGTCCAGAACACACAAGGAAGTGGTGGGGTGAAGACTAGAGCTGGGTGGTCTGGCTCCAGTGCCCATGCCCTTAACTGTGGGGCCATACTATCTTACAGCCATAACGCCATACTATCTTACAGCCATAGCACTGGAAGTAAGCCCATGGTGCATTAGATTGGGACTGGCCCCTACTTTGACTGATTTTGCAAGGAATCATTTGGAGGGAGCCTGAGTTGAATCATTTCCTATGAAACATCCTCAGAATTTGTTTTGATAGAACTACTGCAGTCCAGAGGCCTTTGCCTTGTCACCAACAAATGGGTTCATCCAAACTCTGCCAGGCCCTGCAGGGTTCATGGTGCAGTGGGTTTTGATCAGGGTGACAAACGTGGGCTCTTAGTATTTTCTTTTCCTGCACATGAAGTCCAATGCAATAGGTTTTGTGTTCAGAATGCTTCATCATGATTTTGGTGGCCATGAAGCAGAGAGAGAAAAGTGCCTAAGACTTCTAAGAGTGGACCATAGCTTCAAGTTCCTAATTCAGCATTCACTCTCCCAGAACAGCTCCAGCGGTTGTGGAAGGGAGAGATGCGATACTGCCTATCCTCCAAAGCTGGGATGGCAGGTGCCAAATATACATTTTCCTGAAATGCATGCATCAGGAAGGGTTTTGGAAGCACAGGTGAAGGAGATGAGAAAGGGCGTGTCAAGGCCAGTCCGAACTGGACCTGAGTGCTGTGTCCCCGAGCTGTGCGACTTAGGCACAGGTCACTCGTGGTCTCTGTTTCCCTATTCTGAAGGAGATCAGCCCTGGGATTTCTTTGGAAGGATTGATGCTGAAGCTGAAACTCCAGTACTTTGGGCACCTCATGCGAAGTGTTGATTCATTGGAAAAGACTGATGCTGGGAGGGATTGGGGGCAGGAGGAGAAGGGGACGACAGAGGATGAGATGGCTGGATGGCATCACTGACTCGATGGACGCGAGTCTGAGTGAACTCTGGGAGTTGGTGATGGACAGGGAGGCCTGGTGTGCTGCGATTCATGGGGCGCAGAGTCGGACACGACTGAGCGACTGAACTGAACTGAAGAGAGAGGTAACAATGTCTTTCCTAAGGATGCTTCTTTTACGCTGCAGTGGTTGTTTCAGACCATTTCCCACACCTGATAGCTCAAGGTTTGGTGACCAAGCCCTCGTTCATTGTCTGGCCCTTCCTGCTTTTAGCATGGGCCCCAGCCCTTCAGCTGCCTACTCTCTTATGAGGCATGGAGTGGGATTGTGGGGCTGTGGGGTCTTCTGGGGCAGTAACCATCCCCAAGACCCAGCCTGCAGCCACATCGGTCACCCTGCCCTGACCTCAACGCTCAGGCCAGGTTGCCCCGAGTCCAGGAAAAGGTGATTCATCAAGAGTCTGCTTCCTGTGCTCTCGCGTCCCTGGGTTTTCCTGCTCCAGGCGGTGGTCACACACGGGCTGAGCCAGAAGTGCTGGGAAACAGGGTTTGAACCATCTTTCTCTTCATCAGTTGTTTTTTTAGATTGCATGCATCCTGGTTACTATTTTTTAGAGGTAAGCAGCCAAGTGAGGGACCCGATTTCTGAGGTCTGGACCCAGAAATCTGGAAGGATAGTAGCTTGAAGCAATATAAACAGGACTCGATAAAATGTGCTTTTGTAGTTACCAAAAACGGGGCCCTGACCAGTGGCCTAGCCTCCCTGAAACCTAGTGTCTCTGTCAGAAAACTGGGGGCAGTAATGGAACTGACCCCACAGAGTGGGAGGAGGATCAGATGAGATCCTCGATGGCGTAACATCGTAACAATCCCCTTTCTTCTCCACCATCCACTCTGCTGTTGATTTCTTATATGGCTTTGAGTAACTATCTTACCCCCTCTCTTTGACCTTTCCCTTTGCAGACGAGTTGAAACATACTGGTTCTGAATGGGTGCGTAGCGCCCCCTATAGGACATCTTGGGAATGTGTGAGGTGGTTGGGCTGTCACTGTGGGGATCAGGGCTTTCGCCGGGTGGGACAGGGCAGCGGAGATGCTGGATTAACACGTGGAGAACAAAGACTGTCCAGCATCCCACCCAGTTTCCTAAAGTTCAGAGGGCATTCGTGTAGGTGAAACTGTGTATGTAATGACCTGGGCCTGGAATCTGACTTCATTTCACATATAAACAAAAATAAATTTTGCATGTTTTTAATATATACTGAATTTTCCAGGAACACAAGCACCGAAGTATATGAGGTTTACCTATTTGTTATAAATAGCTACAGGCATCTCATTACATCTTTCACTATGTCTGGAGAGTAGCTGTGCCCAGCCTCTGCATATTGATGGATGTATTACTTTACTTTAACTAACTTTATTTTCTTTCTTCTTTGTATTACAGCCATGTTGATTGTCTTGAAATTGTAAGTGTTGTCAGGTTATATGATTTACAAATTTTATTTCAAGTGAATGAAAAGAATATTAAAAATATATGTATTGAGTCTTTGAAAGTATGAGAGAGAAGGGGAGAGTTTGTGCATGTTAGTTAGCTTATAAATCAGCTGGAGAAACCTTAGGATAGACTTGAAATAAAAAGAAATGGTTTCACTTAGAAATGTCCTTTTACGTAAGGATATGTAGTAGAAGTCAGAATTTAACTGCATCTCTTGTCAGAGAAATAAAGTGTTTTGATGTTTCCCCTGGCCCTTTTAGAAAATATATAATCTTAGAGTCTAAAACACAGTTTTTATCATCACCTTTTTTCAGCTTGGCCATCTCTGTTTTCCCATCCCTCCCCATCTGTGTGTGTGTGTGTGTGTGTTACCATCTATGTGTAGATTTTTCAAAAGGGAAAACCAGGCAGGCCTCCTTGCTTTTTACCAAGTTTGTTTTTGTTGGTTTGTGCCCTCTGCCTGAACAAATGGACTGTACATATTTTGCAAATTACCTACTCACGTGCTTTATTTTTCCACTGAGGTGATTGCCTTTTCATGGATTTACAGCAAGTTTTATTTTTGTTTTGTTTCACTTAATTCAGAAAGGATAATATTTCTTTACCTGCCACATCTGGAGTCAGATGACCCTGAGTTTGAATCCTGGCTTCCCGCTCATGTGCTAAGAATTGATAGGCAGTTTACTCGACCTCTCTGAGGATTAGTTACTTCTAATTGAGAACTAGATGAAAAAACACTGCATGGCACAAAATAAAAGCCCAGTGCGTAGTTTCCACTGCCAGTTTTTGTGTCGTCATTTTTGTTATGATTCTTGCACTGAATATTTTTCTCAGAAAAAGTATCTTGAGCTCTACAACTCACGTTGTTTGAGATTCTTAGACATATAACTCTCACTTGCTATTACTAAGGCTCAGAAAAAGGAAACTGAAATTGCTGAAATTTTATTTATTCCTTGTGTAGGAGAGAGACCAATGAAAGAAAACAAGCATATTCCATTTTAGTTAAAAGAGGAACTAGCAGGGTTATTCCTGGGGTCAGGAAACACTCAGATGAACATCTGAGATCTGGGGCACTGGCAGGAGGCCTTGGCACTCATCATACAATTAAATCGCCGCCCTCAAACTTTGTTTGCCAGGGCAGGCAAGTGGACGAGTACACTTCAGAAAGGTTCCCAGGCATTCCCAGACTGGAACAGGGAGGACCATCTGATTTACTGTTTAACCAGTTAAACACACCAGCTGTGCCCCCAGCACTGTGCTCGATTCTTAGCCTTGTGACCCGTTTGGGCATCCTTGAACCAGAGGCAGGAGGCAGGTGGGCGAGAGCCAGCCCTGCCCTCTTCCTCCTACGTGGGATATCACTTTTGCTTTTCTTTGCTGAGTCTCTGCAGCAACAAAGCATATGCAGAGTTCCAGCTCTGGGAATTGGGCACATCGGGATTCTGTCTTTGATCCCCCATTCTGGCTGTGATTTTGGACAAGTTGCTACACCTCTCTGAGCCTCAGTGTCATCTTTTTACATGATGGTGATCATAATACCTTCCCCAAAAGGTTGTGGTGAACCAAACGAGCTGGGTAAGGGCTAGCACCATCCTCAGCATGCGTGATGCTCAGTCAATGGGAGCTGGGCGATGCTCCAGGAAGGCAGGCGGCAGCTGCCCCAGGAAGGCAGCGGCAGGTACGTGGACCACAGTGTAGTCTGTGATGCAGACCTCCCACTCAACATGTCCCTGACCGTCTGCTCCTGCCCTGCTAGCTGGACCACAGGAAGGCTCCTCTTCCTCCATCCGTCACACGGGCACGTGGCCCAGCAGGGGGAGTTCAGGAGGGATCTTCTCTCCCACTGGACCCCTGGGCTGGGGGCCTTTGTTCTGTCCATGGAACAGCCCTCACGCCATAAAAACATGTGGAATCCCACCGGCTGTTCCCTCACAGTATATCCAACACTCATCAGCTTCTCACCACCCCACCATGGCCACCCAGCCCCAGCTCCTCTTAGACCTCACATCCCCTTCATCCGCACAGCCTGCCTGAAAATAATACCTCGAATTATTTCAGTCACTCCTCAGACTGGGCCTGAGTTGTGTCATCTTTTCTCCAGACTGTTCACTGTTCTAGATGTTTCCTCACTGGCCTTCACTGGTGATGCTGCTACCTTTATCTCACACACACACACACACACACACACCACCCTCCATATACACTCACAGACATGCACATGCACACACACGCACACACACCACCTGCCATATACACTCACAGACATGCACATGCGCACACACGCACACACACCACCTGCCATATACACTCACAGACATGCACACGCACACACACGCACACACACCACCTGCCATATACACTCACAGACATGCACGCGCGCGCACACACACACACCACTCGCCATATATACTCAGAGACACGCACACATACATGCGCGCACGCACACACACGCACACACACACAGCTCCTCCATCATTGTGTATGGCTATATGCACAGTACTGCCCCCACAGGGTCCCCCCTCCCCACTTCGCTTCTCAGCACCACAGCCAGATTAAAATCCCAGGTGGGTCATGCCATCCCATTTCACTCAGAGTCAAAGCCAAGGTCCTTACAGAGGTCTGCCCAGCACCCTGTGGCCTCCACCACAGCCCTCTGCACCGGTTCCTCTCTCGCCTGGAATACTCCTTGCTTCTCCTCCAGCTCCCCACGTCTCCACCTTCCTCCCCAGTGCGCCTCCTGCCCCGTGGCTGACTTTCCTCCCTAGCACTTCCCACCTCCCAGCATCGTTTACTTCTTTATCCCTCTGCTGGCCTTGGTCATCAGAATGTATATGAGAGGAGGACAAGGGTCTGTGTCCCCTGCCCCAGCCCTGCCGTGGAGAGCAGTGCATGGTACGTGGATGCTTTCAGTGAATATCTGTTGAAAGATTCACGAAGGATTGTGGGACCGCACACGCATAATGTCTTCATCGTTACAAAACTGTCCTGAATTGAAATTTGACTGCCACAGGCAATCTGTGGTGGAAATTTACTCTGATGATCAGTTCTTTCACTGTAGAAATTACCTGTCTACAGGGGTGCCTAGTAAGTTCTGTTGGATGCATTACTTTGGGGCTTTGGGGCCGTGGTAGCCATCTGAGGTCTTCTTCCCCATCAGCCCAACCCTGCGCGGGCAGGACGGTGTCCTGAACCCCTCTGAGCCAGGCATCCCCCTGCTTCCCCACCGTGCATCCTGGTTCTGGCGGCACTGTCAGCTGCTGGCCCCCTTCCCCTGTAACCCCATCTCTGCAGGGAGGCCATCGTCCTTTGCTTTCACCGTCTCATCTTCCTGGTAACTCTGCAGTTTTGTTATTATTATCTATTGATCTGGCTTTCTCGTTATCGTCTTCCCAGCTTCCCATGGCAGTTATTTCTCTGATTTTAGTTTAACTGGCTGTAGGACAAAAGGTGTCGACTCTCAAAGCAGCATCCTTGGTTTCAGATTCAGAGGCGCTCTCCGCGCTGCCCACTGCAGCACACGGGCCTCCGGAGTGTTCTCCAGCCCCACTCCCAGGTCCCTCGTCAGGCCTTTCCCCATCACCCTCATCCTCTCCCTCCTACTCCCAGAGCTTATCCACTGGCCAGGCCCTCCCCTCTCCCCCAGAGGCTTCTCCTCCCACCGTTTCTGCACCTCTTCACCCCAGATTTGCAGTCCAAGCTTGCTTTCTGTGACCTCCATACTTAGCTCAGCCCCCGGCTTTCTGCTCCTTGTCTCACCTCACAGCCCAGCACTTCGGTGACCACAGTTAACCCAACAGGCATCTTAAGTGCTCTTTGTGCGTTGGCCTCATTCAGTCTGGGAAGAGGAATCCTCCTCTTACAGGCGAGGAGACCGCAGCTCCCAGAGGTCATGGAACTGGCTCAGGACACAGCTAGTCAGCGGCAGGACTGGGATTTGATCCCAGGCTGTCTGGCTTCAGAGGACTGACCACTGCCCCATCCTCTCTTCCTGTCCCCATCATGCCCTCCCCCGTTTGTCCACCCCCCCTGCCTGACACTTGGCAGGAGGGGAACCCTGGCTCTTCCTCTGTTCCAGCTTGGGGAGCCAGGGAAAGTCACAGGCCTGGTTGACCATCTCTGGATAAATGCGCACCGCATGGCCTTGCTCACCAGGGAGCTCTGCTGCTCCTCAGGTCCTTCCCCACTTTGCAGTTGGCCTTGCTCTCTGCAAGGCATATAATATAGTTGCTCAAGCCATATATCGCTCAGTGCCCCATCTTTGCTTCTGCTTCCCCTCAACACCAGCATCCTTCTCTTTGGGTGTATGTTAAGTCACTTCAGTCCTGTCCAACTCTTTGTGACCCCCTGGACTGTAGCCCACCAGGCTCCTCTGTCCATGGGATTCTTCAGCAAGAATACTGGAGTGGGTTGCCATGCCCTTCTCCAGGGAATCTTCCCAACCCAGGGATCAACCCCCGCCTCCTGCATTGGCAGGGGAGAGTTCTTTACCACTAGCGCCCCCTGGGAAACCCCTCCTCTTTATCACCAAATGACAGCAGTGTACCCTTTTGTTTCCTTTAGAACAAGATGCAGATGTTTTCCATAATTTTTTTTTTCAACATCAGGCAGCAGGCTCTTTGGTGGGAAGAGTGGTCATTCCCTGAGTCTTTAGGGCCAAGCTCTATTCTCTTAGTCTGTAGCATTTTTTTAAAAAAAGGTGGGGGGCAGGGAATAGAAAGAAAAGAAACAGCAACAACATGAAGGCAGGCTGATGTGTCTTTGTTAATGATCGTTCTTGGTCAGGGGCAGGAGGGGGCATCCCTGTGCCATCATTAAATGCAGGGGTGTGTCAGGGCTAAAGGTCAGGAGGAGAGCTTTGCCCTCAGGAGCCTGCCTCCCAGAGCTGACAGGACAGAGCAGCCAGGATGTGCAGACCCAGAGCATGCCCTGCCTCCCCAGACATCGCGCATCTCCCTGAGGCCCTACACTGGGCACCTGGGTGCAGAGGAGAACGAGGCCTGGATCTTTCTGAGGCAGACAGCACCCTCTCCCCTGCCCCCAGCAACTTAAGATTCCATTGCCATCCTCCAGGGAGTGCGGAGAAATCCTGGGTCTTAGCCGGCGGGTGGGCTGAATGCACATGGGTGCTGAGAGGCGGAGGGTACAACGGAGCAGAGGGCATGCCCTGGGTGGAGGAGCTGGCCAGGGACAGGTGGGACAGAGACCTCAGACATCAGGCTTTTCTCAGAGAGCTGAGAAGCTGACAAAGCCATTCCAAGCACCTTCTGGCATGGAAGTGGGCAGGGAAGGAGGGGAAAGCAGGATTGCTGCATCCTGAGTGATCCTGCAGAGCAAGCGTCCCCTTACCGTGCCCCACCCAAGCTCCGTCCACTAGATGTTGGGTGCAGGAAAGCGTGGGGACCAGCGCCTGTGGGGAGATGGAGACCCTGCTGCTCCCCGACCGTCGCCCTCTGCAGGGCCCTGTTTAAGGTTCCTAGAAGCCCTGCAGAGGAGAAACACAGCCTTTAACCAGAATTCCCCACGCTGCTTTGACCATGGGTTCCCCCCTTCCCATGTCTTTGCATTTAAATCTCATAGAGCCGGTGTTCTGTGACAGCTCTCTAGGAAGTGCTGCTGTGGAGAATTTTTCAATCCCTGCATACTCTGGAATGTGCCTACTTCTTCTTTTGCATGGAGGCTGTGCTACATAGAAGAAAGACTATGGGCTTTAGATAGGACTGACCTGGGTTTACATCTACCTTCTTGTGAAATCTCTGCCTTTGCTCAGGTTACCTAACCACCTCTCTGAAACTCAGCTTCCTCATTTTTAAAATGGGAGAACATTAGCCACCTAGCAGGGCTGCTGTGATGGTTAAATGAGAAAATAATGATAGTTTTCCGCGTGGAGGGCTTATCATGTGTCAAATACAATGGAATCTGAAGCCACCCGGGGGCTCGTAAGTGCTGCCTTCCCCAGAAATATCCAGGCCTCATTCTCCTCTGCACCCAGGTGCCCAGAGTAGGGCCTGGGGGAGATGCTCGATGTCTGGGGAGGCAAGGCTTGCTCTGGGTCCACACATCTGACGAAGCACTTTCTGCCTCTCTTTTCATCTTCGCCACAGCTCTGAGGCAGGATATATTGTCATCCATATCTCCCAGGTCAGGAGGCCATGGCACACCAAGTTAAGGGTCGTGTGTATGTTGGAACTGAGATTTGTACCCCAGGCACTAATACCTGGTGGGGTCGGGATTTGAAGCCTCACCGTCACCCCTAGCAGAGAGCATGCTCCAAACCACCATGTCCTAAAGGGCCTGGTGCACTGAAGGCACTAAGGAATATCCGTTCCCTTTTCAGGGGATTCATGGGCATCTCCTGGGAGATCTTTCATTCCTGAGACTCCCAAGTCACTCTGCAGTCTTTCTTATTAAACCTGTTAAAGGAGTAATCTGCATCTGCCTGTCCACTCATTGTTTTCTGCGCATAAAATAATTCCCCTTCAAGCAGTGTCCAAAAAAGTTATGACCCTTCTCTTATGACCTGTCTGCTTTGCCTTCATATGCTTATCCACCTCAATTTGGGCTCAGCCGACTACCAGTATTGGGCAAGTTTCCAAACTGGTCCTGCTAGTGGTCTGTGCATCCCCATCCAGGACCAAGGGTCCTCCCAGAAAGCACTGTGGATATCTGTAGCTTGTTGCTCTGGCTTTTCTCCTTCCTAAACTTCAGTGATAGACTTGGCAAACGTCTAAGAAGGCATCCCTTTTATCACTCATTCAGCAAACATTTACTGAGCGCCATTGCTAGGCTAGGAGTGTGCCCTGTAGCGTGCCTTTTAATTAGATCGCAGAATCTCACAGCCCTCAGTAGGCCTCCAAGACTGGAACGCTGTGGACTCTCCTCTGTCCATGGTGTTGGGGATCTTTTCCGCATCGACCAGCCTTGTTCACAATCTAATCCAGAATTCACAGCCCCTGCCCCTTGTGAGACCATCTCAACAGGCCCTTCAAGTCCTGTAGTTCCAAGTGCAAGCTCCTTGATTTTTGTTTGATTTCAGGATTCCCAAGCATCTAAAGCTTCCAGCAGGACTGGGTACACAAGGGCCACAAACAGGGTTCTCCTCAGGCCCCTGACGGCCACTGCAAATATGCTGTCCTCTGTTCAGAACATCATTCCAACTCTCCAACCTGCCAGGCAAACATCTACAACACCTGGCTCAAGACTCACCTCCTCCCTGGTCCCTCCTCCTTCCGTTACCCCCCACACACCATGAAATAAGCTAATCATTTTCTCCTCTTTCTGCTCCTATACCACAGCTACATTGCGCCCCACAGCTAGAAAAAAAGGCACTCCTTCCTCAAGACACTTGACCACCACCTGCTGGAAATTTAGGGTAAATGCTCTACAAATCTCTGCCACTTACAGAAGTGAAGGTGCATACTGGCATTGGGTAGGGAGCTGCTCGCACGACTGCAGGCAGAGCACTGCCTATTGTAGTGATCAGGATTGAGGGGATTTAAACATTCCCCTCTGCGTCCCGGGTGCCCTGGCTTCCACTTGGGCTGAAGAAATGCTTGCATAATGATACTGGTGCAAGCCCCTGTTACCTTAGACTTGAGGTACCTGGTTTTGTGGGTGAATAATCACTAAATCCATTTGTTGCAAAGGAAGGCAACCAAACTCCCCACAAGCTGTCAGAATAACCAGAGGGCCTCAGGGGGATTTGCAGTGGGGCCAGAGACCCTTTAGTCTGTCATCTCTGCTCAGGAACAGACCAGAGCAACTCCACATTCCTCCCCACAATAAAACCTCAAGTTGAGAATATGATGGAGAATTGGAGCAGGTGCTGTGTCCAGAGCCAGCTCCTTGTAGGTTGTGGGGAGGCAGAGGTGGCCACACAGGGGTCCTTGCAGGGAGCTGGGGGGTTTGTGGGGAAGTCCATCAGTGAGCACGCAGCTGACTAGACAGGGTAAGCAAGGATGCTGATTCACTATCATCCATATTTTCCTAAGCCATGCCCTTTTATTAAGCCACATCACCAAAAACCAGTACCCCAGTGACATCTGGGACTTCATAAAGTGGTCTCAATAGAGCTCCATCTAGCTGTTACACTTGCAGGTGGGGGCAGGAGGGGCGACATGCTTTTACTAGGGTCCTATTTTATAAAAGGAGAAGCCCTCTGTCCCTTTGCAAAGCTTATTTTCTCAGAGCCATCTGGCATAGCGTTGTTCATGTCCCACAGTCTCCCAGACAGGTACCCCTCTTTGGTAAACTTAATGAAGGAAAAGGGCTGAGCCTTTCCCTCTCTGCCCTGGCTGCAGGAAGCCCAGACACAGTTTCTGTAGCTTTCCTGAACCAGGATTGTTTCTTTTCATCGCTTCCCTGATTCCTTCTCTGGGAGTACTTGTTTTGGGCTGTTTGTCTTTTCTATTGTGGGGATGGCTTTGGGGGCTGGATGGGCAGTGATGTGGCAGAAGAAAGAAGAACCACCAGTGAGCCAGACACATATGGATTTCTGTCCCCACCTGTTAACCATGTCATCTTAAGCAAGATGTCTTTACCTCTTCAATGCTGAGTTCCTTACCTGGAAAACTGGGGTAATGACCACGAGGAACAGATAGGTCACTGTGAAGATTAGACTCTGCCAGTGTGACCTGCCGGAGAAGGCAATGGCACCCCACTGTGGTACTCTTGCCTGGAAAATCCATGGATGGAGGAGCCTGGTAGGCTGCAGTCCATGGGGTTGTTAACAGTTGGACACGACTGAGCGACTTCACTTTCACTTTTTACTTTCATGCATTGGAGAAGGAATGAACTCCAGTGTTCTTGCCTGGAGAATCCCAGGGACGGGGGAGCCTGGTGGGCTGCCGTCTCTGGGGTCGCACAGAGTCGGACACGACTGAAGCGACTTAGTAGTAGTAGTAGTAGTGTGACCTGCACTGTTCCCTCTCTCTCCTCCCAGGTCAGGCTTGGTCTGTGGCTCCAGGATCGGAGTTGGTTTTTCCTTCTTCATGCCTCTGTCAGTCGGCTCAGGATGAGTGATACAGCAGAGAAAAGCAAGGGACCTGCCCTCCTGGTTTGTCTGGGACAAAGGGGTTTCCTGGCATGCAGGATTTCTAGGGCTCAAACAGGAAGGTCAGAGGCAAAGAGAAGAGCTGGTCACCCTAGTAGAAATCTCAGGTTCTCAGGAGCTTACAGTGGCCTAGGTTTGCTTCTTGCTGGTACTGCCATCCATCTGAGACCTTCGCTGGTCTCTTGGTAAGGGGGTAGTTGGTCAGGGCCAGTTCGAAGGCTGCTGCTATCCCCTCCACTCATGTTCATCTGTCCGGGAGAGTCACTTGCTGGGCCTGACATGGGGCAGCCTGCCGATTCCCCACAGCTATAGGTTTGAACCTTAGTATAATCCGCACGCTTCGCTTTCTCTTCTTGTCATTCTGGGGTGCTGGGACAGGGAGAGGGAAAGCTGAGAGATGCCTGGTCTGTGATTGGAGGGCTCCCTGTGGCCATCTTCCTGTGAACGGTGTGGCTTCTTAAGAGGTGGTTAGCCTCGCCCTGCTGTGCTTGAAGGAGCATGGTCTCCTTTGGGTGTCTAACAGTGGCTGACGTGCCCGCCTCTTCCTGCCCCCTTGTTCCTTTGTGTGGAGCCACAGAGAATCTTCTTCCTGGGCTCTGAGGACCACGAGGGGACTGAGGTGGGACAGGGGGCCCCCAAGCTCTTCCAAGGCACAATTCCCAGGTCCCTTCATGCCTGGCTTTCTCTGGCCACCCAGAGAGCCTCCCTCCCACCATCGGAAATCTCTAGCTCAGAAGTGGGCACACATGTGACACCCACTCTAGGACCAGGGCTGGGCTCTCCCCAGAGCATCCTCACTATATGTCACTCGGATGGCAGCACCAGAGCTGGCCCAAACCCTGCTCAGCTGGGGTCCCCCCTCCCAGGTGCCTTTGGTCTCTTGGGGCCCCCTTCCTTGGCTCAAACCTCTATTAAGAGGTAATTAGCACAGAAGAGGCTTTTGTCTCTTTTGTTGTTTCATTTATTGTCTTATATCTAAGAACACTTTCCTGGAGAGAAAACACTTTTCCAAAAAATATTTGTGACAACTGATTCAGCTTTCTTGTCCAAGCATATGAGAAATACAGTTTCAGTTCAGTTCAGTCGCTCAGTCGTGTCCGACTCTTTGCGACCCCATGAATCGCAGCACGCCAGGCCTCCCTGTCCATCACCAACTCCCGGAGTTCACTCAGACTCACGTCCATCGAGTCAGTGATGCCATCCAGCCATCTCATCCTCTGTCGTCCCCTTCTTCTCCTGCCCCCAATCCCTCCCAGCATCAAAGTCTTTTCCAATGAGTCAGCTCTTCACTGAGGTGGCCGAAGTACTGGAATACAGTTTGGCAACCCACTCCAGCACTCTTGCCTGGAGAATCCCATGGACGGAGGAGCCTGGTAGGCTACAGTCCACGGGGTCGCACAGAGTCGGACACGACTGAGTGACTTCACTTTAAAATGTTTGTTAGCATTTGTGATTTCTATAAAGGGAAATCTGAGCATTGGGAAAAAATGAGCAAAGTGAGAATTCGTGGGGCTTTTGGTCCTGAGGACCTCTATCTAAATTTCAGGGATGTGGGGGAAAGAGAAAACCAGAGG
>SJXQ01003442.1:250868-445760 GCA_006408695.1 Aepyceros melampus
CGCAGGGGGCGGGGCGGGCGGGACGGCGGGGGCGGGGCCGCAGCGGCTGCGGGGAAGGGTCGGGGAGGGGTCGGCAGCCGGGGAGAGCCGAAGGCTTCCCTGAGGGGACACCTGAGGGCAGCTGAAAGGCACGCAGGAGTTCACGAGGTGACCGAGTGGGCAAAGGGAGCCATGCCTGCTCCCTGCAAAACAAAGTGGACGCAGCTGAGGCCTCGCGCTCTTGAGAACTGAAGTATTTCCGTGGCCTGGAGCCTCAGGCAGCGCATGCGCACGCGGTGGAGGCCTGGTGTTTCCTGCTAGGTGTTTGGGGTTTTATCTGGAGGGCCTTGGAGAAGGCAATGGCACCCCACTCCAGTACTCTTGCCTGGAAAATCCCATGGACGGAGGAGCCTGGTGGGCTGCAGTCCATGGGGTCGCGAAGAGTCAGAAACGACTGAGCTTCACTTTTACTTTTCATTTTCAGGCATTGGAGAAGGAAACGGCAACCCACTCCAATGTTCTTGCCTGGAGAATCCCAGGGACAGCAGAGCCTGGTGGGCTGCCGTCTATGGGGTCGCACAGAGTCGGACACGACTGAAGCGACTTAGCAGCAGCAGCAGCAGCTGGAGGGCCTAGGATAGCAGTGAAGCTGTTGAAATGTTTTAAGCAAGGGGGCATCCTGCCTCTGAGCACAGTGAGGAGAGGGCAAGGCTGGAGCAGGGAAGTGGCTGGCCCCTCCTATCCAAGGGCCAGGCAGCAGCTCTGGGTGTTGGAAGGAGAGGGGCTTATGCCCAGGGTGGATCCTGAGTTGCCTGTTTGGGGTTGGGAGGATAGTGTGGGACCTGGATGCTGGTCTGATTTAGGTGGGGTCCTGTGTGGTAAGCACCCCCTGCCCCCAGCAGCCTTACCCTGGGGACTTTGCATCCTTGTGCCACTACTGTATCCATAAGGCTTAGGGACTGAAGCCCGGAATTCCTGGACACATCTTTGCAGGGGCTGGGACGGGGTTACCAGCGTCAGACAGGGAGGGGTTCTTAACCAGACTGCAAAGAGGAGTAAATGGGAAGGACATGGTCTTTTCTATTCCCTGGATACTCATTTGAAGACCTTTGTAATGATCTAGGCAAGGTAGGTTATCCAAGAGGCCAGAACTAGCCCACGGAATATGAAGCGCCAGAATTTGTGCTTCAGAAAGGTCAGGAAAAACCCATTTAAAGCCCCTGTCTTTTCATCTCAAGGCGGGGCAGGGAAGGAGTAAGGGGGCTTCTTTAGAACCTGTTCCCCTTTCAGGGTTCATAGGACAGGGAGGAGACCCTGTATCCTGCCAGCAGGAGGTGGGCAGGGCAACACTACCCACCCCCTCTTTGACGTCAGCAGTTTTTCAGAACTGATTTCTCTACCAGACATACTTAAATTCAGGGACATTTTTCTTTAAACATCTTAGCTCATTCCCAGCCATTTCAGGCATTGGCCCTGCTGGCATTTCGTCCCAGCTTAATGTTTCCTGAAGACTTGCTTTCTATTGTTCCGTGTTGTGTGCGTTTAGGTAACTCGCTTGGCTGGAGCGAGTTGAGTGGTGTCCTCAGGGGTGGGTGTAGCTCCCAGAGCCGCACTGCTCTCGCCCGCTGAGTGACCTTGGCTGGTTTCTTCACCTCTCTCTGCCTCAATCTTCTCCTTGGTCAAATGTGGAAACAGTAGTTTTAATACCTCAGAGTTATCGTCGGGTCTAAGTGAGTTAATCTACATAGTGCGGTAAGAACAGCGCCCGATGCCAAGTACACGCTCAGTCAGCGCTCACTGTTGTTATTGCTTGACCCAGTGGGAGAAGTGAAAAATATAATTATCTTCTTCCTCTTAAGGCCGTGTCCAAGAATCTACGTTTAGTAATTTTAAAGGCATTGTTTTTCACAGAAAATATCTCTGGGCATATTTCCTCGTGTGTTTGCAGTTGAGTTGACCAGGCAGCTGAAGGATGGGATGTGAGCTCAGCATCGCTCCCTGTAATTGGGAGTCATGATTGAGCTCCTCGTCTCCCTCAGCCGCTGTGAGACTTTCAGCTGTATCTTCTTCAAAGTGACCTGTCTGGGTTTTTTTTCCTGTGGGCCCCACTGCAGGTTTCTGGAAGAACTTGACTGCCTGAAAGGAAGCGACAAAACATGAAAATCGCTTTGAGGTGACCAACAAGTCCAGTGGCCCCTTGCTTCTCCCAAGGTGGATCTGAGGTTTAAGAACCATAACTTCAGGTAACAATCCTGTCCTACCCACCGCCACCTAGATACACTATCATTGCAGCTCTGATGGTCCTTCTTCGTTTAGGAAGTGGGTTTCTCCCGAAATCCCTGAAACCTGGAATACTCCACCTCATGCAAATGTCTGTCTGTTCAGAAAGAGCGGTGGGGACGGAGGTGGCATCCCAGGTCTGACATGTGGCCCAGATGGTCACCGAGACCCTAAGTGGAGGGCTCTGCTCACAGCTGGCCTGCTTCTCTTAATGTCAGTAGTACTGGTAATAATAACAGCAGCGGCAGCCACAGCAGGCCTTTAGTGTGATTAAATGATTATAAAATACTCTTTGAAGAATACATCAGACTAGCCAGGAAATGTCTGAAAACAGAAAGGACAAAGAGGGAAAGGAATTGTTCTCTCAGATATTAAAAGGTATTTTACAGCCATAGTCATCCACAGTGTGGTGCCAGAATGGAAGTAAGCCGGTCAAGGGAACAGAATAGAAAGTTCAGACTGAAAAATGAGTCAAGAAAAGTGGCATTGCTAGTGACTGGTAACAGGATATGTAGACTTAATAAGTAGTGTTGGAATAACTGTATTCTTTGGAGGGAAATTAGAAATTTCCCTCCAAAGTAGTGCACCAAAAATAATTTCTAAGTGGATTAAAACTGAATTTTTAAAGTTACAAAATTGTTAGCAAAGAAGAGGATATTTTTATTGTTTAGGGGTGAGAAAAGAGTTTTTAAAACCTGCCACTTTTAGTATCACATGCAAACACCATGAAGGTGAAGGTGAAGGTGAAGTCGCTCAGTTGTGTCCGACTCTTTGCGACCCCTGGACTGTAACCTACTAGGCTTCTCCGTCCATGGGATTCTCCAGGCAAGAATACTGGAGTGGATTGCCATTTCCTTCAAGCAAAGATAAAAGAAAAAAAGGGGAGAAAATTATTTACAGCATCTATGATCAGCAAAGATTAATATTCCTAACATACAAATTTATTTATTTTTCAATATGTATTTATTGAGTGCTTACTATGTGCTGAAACACGATCTGGCACTAAGGGTACAGGCAGTAAACCGAAGTCTGTACTCTTCTGATGCTTATGATCTAATGGAGAGACAGCTGGTAAATTAAGTAGGTTATTGCTGGCCAGATGTGGATAAGGGCAATGGAAAAAAAATTAAGCAGGACTGAGGTGGCTAGAAAGAGTTGTGGGGGTGTGTATTGTTATCCTGGCAAACTTCACCGATAAAGGGACATTTGAACAGAAATATGAAGGAAAAGGAAGAAGTGGTTGAATTTTAGATGTTTTTTTGACGGTTTAGCTAATAGGATTTCTTGATGGATTAGATGCAGGCCATGAAAGAAAAGGAGTCGGGCATGAAAGAAAAGGAGTCGGGTGACTTCTAGGTTTGGGGTCTAAGCAGCAAGCAGGATTGAAGTACCACTTATTGACCTGGGCATGGCCAAGAGGCTGGGCTTGTGGGCAACCAGGGATCGGTTATGGATTTTTCATGTTTCTATTGTATGTTCAAGGGAAGATGTCAAGGTGATGCTTTGGAACTCAGGAAGGGGTCTGGGCTGGAGATGTGAATATGGAGTTGTCATAGTACAGGCAGTTATTTAAAGCAATGAATCTAGGCAGATCTCCCAGGGAGGGAGTGTAGGCAGAGAGGGGTCCAAGAACATCCGTGGGTCGCTCACCTAGAGGTGAGGGAGACGAGAGGAAGCAGCTGTAGAGACGAAAGAGGACTGACCACTGACATAGGAGAACCGTGAAGCTGAGAGCCAGGAGGGAGAGATCAGCTCTATCAGATGTGTTGACAAGACAAGCAGGGAGGGGATGGAGAACTGGCCGTTGGATTTAGCAATGAGGAGGTCGTTAATGAACCCAGCAGGGGCTGATATATTGGAATGATGGGGACAAAAGCCTGATTTGAGTTGATTTGTCGTGAGGAAGAGAAAAGCAATTGAAAACAAAAAAATGGGGCAGTAACTGGAAGGAAATCGAGTTCAAAAGAGTTTATTCCCCGCCCAAGCTCCCAAGATGAGTGTTGTTGCAGTGTGTTCTTGTCCTTAGAGAAGCGACAGTGCGGAATGTGGATGACACAGGGTTGGGGTGCATGGTCCACACTCGTGAAGAGGAGGGCGCAGCATGCTTTGGGGTGGGGTCTGAGCCAGTAGTGTCTAGGTTGCTGGTAGAAATGGTCACTGGCTTCTTTTCTCAGTGGCGTAGAAAGCTGACTTATCGGCTAAGGGTGAAAATCGAGATGTTGGAGGTTGGAGGAGGAAAGCGCAAATGTGGTCGCAGAGCAGGGGAGTCGGGGATTGCTGTGTGCTTTTCTCCACCAGGCTCGGGTGCCCAGGTGAGCGTGAGTCAGGAGGCCCATCGATGCTAAAGACAGTATGGTAGGAAAACAGACACAAGTGGGCACCAGGGGTAACCAAGAAATACCTATAGGGACTGCCCTGGTGGTCCACTGGTTAAGACTTTGCTTTCCGACGCAGGTTCAATCCCTGGTTGGGGGGCTAAGATCATACATGCCTCATGGCCAAAAAACCAGAACATAAACTGCAGAAGCAGTATTGTAACAAATTCAACAAAGACTTGAAAAATAAAAAAAGTCCACATCAAAGAAAGAAAGACATGCCTATAAACAGAAACACCATCCATAATAATTTTAAGATACAAGTAAAAATAGTGAAGTTTTGTTTTTTTCCTTCAGATTGACAAGAGCTTTTATTGGGAATAAAAGGTATTGTGCTTTTCTGGAGCACAGTGTTTCTGTATTTAGCAAAACATACAAAGTGTGTCCCCTTTAGACCCATCAGTCCTCCTTCCAGAAGTTTATACTAAGAGATAATAGCTCAGATGTACAGAGCTACCTGCACAGTGCTCACTCTAGCAACGATGGTGAGAGGGACCACGAGGGCTCTGGTCACTAATCTGTGGACACAGTGGAAACAAAAGCTCACCTTCGCCTTTCACTTTGCAGATGAGGAAACTCAGGCCCAGAGAGAGCGAGTGACAGCCCCAGCCACGTCGCCTGGAGCTCAGACCCCAACGGTGGGCAGTGCACAGCCCCCTTCACCTGGGTTTGGAGTTGGAGTCTCTTGCAAGGTACTTGCCAGTCTCTCTTTTGAGCTGACTTGCTTTTCACTTTAAGATATGAATTCTCAAAATGCTTTGCAAAGGTTTCATTATGCAAGGTCTTCCTTAATCCTGAGTGCAAAAGGACAGGCAGAGAAGACTAGACAGACTTTGCCTGGACCAGTGATGGGGAGGGACTGCTTTTTTGAATCCCAAGTGGGACTTATAGGCTGAGAAAGGATATTTTATGCTTTCCTACAACTTTGATAAAAGCTGTAATAAAAATACAGAGATAACAAGTAGATCATATTTATTTCATTGATTAGATTTGATTGAAAGAAAATTAAGTTAGGACTGTGAGAACATCTGGGACACTTGGTCACCTCCATAGGTGGAACATTGGGCTGTACCTACTAGAGCCTTGGGTTCTGGTTTAGTTCTTCATGCCCCGGCGCAGGGACCTAAGAGAAGTCACCTAACTTCTCTGAGCTTTGTATCTTTGTCAGAAAAAACAAGCAGATGAGCCTAAATTACCTATAATAATGCCTAGAGTAAATTTGATACTCCTTGTGGCAGTGCCTTGTCCTCGTCCCAGCTGGCTGGGTGAGAGAGATGTCGGCACTGTCATGAAGTCCCTGTCCTTCCACAGTGCCAGCCTAGTCCTCCACCACCTTAGAAAAGCTTGTGGAAATAATTGCGCCTCTGTCTCCTTGTACCTATTTCAGACCTCCAATGGCCGACCAGAGAATGGACATTTCTTCAACAATCAGTGACTTCATGTCCCCAGGTGCCACCGACCTCCTCTCCAGCCCTCTGGGCACCGGTGGCGTGGATTGCAACCGGAAACGCAAGGGCAGCTCCACAGACTACCAGTAAGGCCTTTGGGCTTGTCTTCCTCTGGCTAAACTTGGTGTCAGCTTACAGGCATGAACGTCCAGGGGCCCTACTGTTCCTTCTGGAAGAACGGATCCTTTCTGTGAAAAGGGATGGGAATGAAAGATCTGACTTGACTTTTCCCTTTATCTTCCCTTGGATTGCAGGCAGGAGGGAGCCTCCAGTGCAGCTGAGCCATTTACTCTTCTTTTGTGCGCCCACCCAGGTCCCCAGATTTTCGAGGGAAAAAGGAATAGCCTAAAAGCCAAGTTCCACCTCTTACCACTTTCTTCATTTTCCTTTGCTCCTTTGAGCAAGATGGCTAAGTCCATGGATAAAACCTCAGTGGTTCCAAAGAGAGCTTTGCCTAAGGACCTCTCTAGAGGAGGACATCCATGGCTTACTTAATGTTTGCAGAATGAGAAAGTAGAGGTCATCTCTGGAAACAGCATAGGAGCAGTGACATTGTCCTTGAAACATTATCTGAATTAGTGTTCCTCTTACATTAAATAGCACCTTTTTTTTTAAGACTCGATGGCTTTTCTTTGGAGTAAGTAAATTTTCACACTTACAGTCAACTCTTCTGTATCTATACAGACATCTAGGGAATATGTCAGCATAGAACACCCAAAAGGCACATTTTGTTTTGTAGAGGCACCTGCATGGAATCTTGCCCAAATGTCCATTGGAGAGTTTTCTTCTGTTTAATGAGAGAAAATCTCCAAGGAGGTGTGCCCCCCTTACAGCAGAAGTCCTTTTCTGCTGAAGTTCACAGGTCAGATTTGGGGAGCATAGCGGCTGGAGGTCAGATGCCCACTAGGAGAGGCTATGAGTAATATGTAAGTGATCCCAGATGATTAAGAGAGCAGCCGCCCGAGGATGGAGAATGGATATGAGGACCAAGAGGGTGTTCCTCCATGGCACTAAGTCCACAACAGGGAAACCAGACATTTTCTGTGGAGCTTTTGTCTGATGGAGCCCTTGACATGTTCTAAGACCTCTGCTGTCTGGATCTGTGGTTTCCACCCTTGTCACCACTCCGGACTCCAGGTTTCCTGCATGGACCCCAGTCTGCAAGTCTTCTGTAATTCATGGACACCTTATGAATTAAGCACCTGTCATCCCTTTCTTAACAGCTTAATGTACCAAACTCCTATCTTAGGGCAGAGCTTCTTTTCACCTGAGATGATCACCTGCCTCAGTGGGCAGACACGAGTCTAGACAGAAGGGGAGAGGGACTTTCATTTTCCCCTGTGGCCTGTAGAATTTCTTCTGAACTTCAGGATCAAGTAGAGAAAGTCTCCGCCTTGAGGAAATGGAGGGCTCCTGGTTGGGAACCACTGTTCTGAGTGCCCGCAGCATCCCTCAGTGCTCCTGAGAAAGCTGCTTTTGCTCTTGATGATGGTGATGTTTGTAGGGCCATGACTGCAGAAGGGAGAGAGGCCCAGAGGGTAGTCTGTCCTGAGTGATTTAGGGATTTGAGGAAGGTATGAGCTCACCTGCGGGATTTAGAACTCCTTCATCAGAGGATTTCAGTCTGTTTTCTACTGAACCCACAACGTGCTGTGAAAACTGGATTCCGGAGTCCATGCAAGGAAGGCAGATCCTTCTGTGACCCCAGGACTCTCTGTGGTCTCCAGCCCATGCCTCTGTCTGTCCCAGCTCCCCAGGGCTCAGGGTTGCCCCTGAGCTGAGAAGCAGAGTGCTGGGCAGCAGTGGTGGGAGCTGGCGTGGGTTCCGCTCAGTGCTTCTTTATGGGCACTCTGATGCTCCCTCCCCACCTTACCCACCACCAGGCAGATATTCAGTATATATGCCCACGTACGTTTGATGCTTGATACATTTTACAAATGAATAAACTCCATTTATCCAGAGTGATGGCAGTTGGGGGAATGAGATATTATGGTTACTTGGATACTCTGGTTAACTAAGAGTTTCCATAAATGCCGTGTATTCCCAATTTTCTCAAGCATTCAATATAGTAAAATGCACGAACACACAAACTTTATTGAAGTGGTGCATATAACATTTGATAAACTGGAAAAATGAGTCTGGTTTTATATTAGGTTCAAGTTGGTTTTACTTTTATACATCAGGGGTCAATGCTGTGGCTCTTTGAGCTTTCTAATTGCTTGGTTTCTGGATAAATGATGGCCTTCTATATTATGGTGAGAAGCGATTTTGTATGTCTTAACAGTTATATTCTCTTTTGTTTTCTCAGAGAAAGCATGGACACAGACAAAGATGACCCTCACGGAAGGTACATGAATTAGTCATTTGAACTTCAGCGTCCTTAGAGTCATTTTCCTTGCATAATTAAATGTGTAGGTTCCACCCATCTCCTTGATTAGGGATAAGCAAGGAGGCTGTGAGCTTGTGGGCTCAGAACTGTCTCCCCCCCCATACCCCACCTGTAGCCCAAACCGTAGAGAATCTGCCTGTGATGCAGGAGACCAGGGTTCGATCCCTGAGTCAGAAAGATCCTCTGGAGAAGGGACTGGCAATCCACTCCAGTATTCTTGCCTGGAGAATTTCATGGACAGAGAAACCTCGCAGACTTCAGTTTGTGGGGTCGCAAAAAGTCAGACACAACTGAGCGACTAACACACACACACGCCCCACCCTGTGTAGCTAACAAGCAGAGCCCTTGTGTGTCGTGTAGACAGGACAGGGATCAAGCAGGGAAGAAAATGGATGTGTAACTCTGCTGTTAATCTTCAGGGGATTATGTTTCTTTTTATTTGTTTTCCAGGTTAGAATACACAGAGCACCAAGGAAGAATCAAAAATGCAAGGTGAGCTTGGACCTTCTTTCTGTGTATAAGCCATCCCAGTTTGGTTGCTTAGTGTGCAGTCAAGGAGGCTCTGAATATCTGTTCCCTGTCTGTCGAACAGTCTTTGATACTGTCGTGTTCTTAGGGAATGAGAAGAGGGAGGAGGGCCCTGGCTTGATGTGGCCTCTGTCCCCCACTGCCTCCAGGCTGAGCTGCCTTCACTTTTCGCTGTCTACGCATGTTTAATCTGATGGGAACTCTGGAGGGAGCCAAAGATGAATCAAGGCTAAAGGTTTTCCCCGTCTTCAGCAGGTTCCTCCTTCCTGCCTTAGGGCCCTCTGGGGAGACCTGGCTCAGGGAGTCAGTTCCCCGGCTTTGCCTGGCCTCAGAAAGGGCCCTTATTGCTCTGCAAGGTGTGGCTGAAGGCCAGACCTGGGGAAGCCCTGCTCCCTCAAGTAGATTCTCTGACTTCCCCCTTCCTTCCTCCAGCCGTACTTGCAGACTCCCCTCCATGGGGTCCTCCGCTCTCCTGCCATTAACCCCAGGGCCATCTGATGCTGTGTCCTGCCACAGAACTGGGGCTGTAGAATTCAAAGGACCTGAAACTGCTGGCTTCCCCTCATGGACCAGCTTTGGCGAGAGATCACACGGTTCTGTTGCTATGGCAGCGGCACTGTTGACACGCCTCTTTGGGGGACAGTCACAAACAGCAGGTGCAAACCAGTCAGGAAAAGAGTGTGTGCCGTGGGACGTGTCATGCTGCTCGGCGGGCAGCAACTCTTGGGGACAGATGTAGCATCTGCTGCGTCTGGGTGGGGTCACGGCCGATCCAAGGACAGCAGCACTGGTTACCTGGTGTCTCAGTCTGTCTCCCACAGACCACATGGCAGACTCCCCTCAAACCTCAGAGACAGCTCAGCCTGGGGCCCTCACTGATGTCTGTTCCTGGGTGCTTTGCCCTTCAAGTCTTCCACCTCCCTTCTTTCTTTCTTGCCCATCTTAAAATCCAACTTTATTGGGGCTCAGAAGAATAGAAATGAGGAGAATTTAAAAGCGCAGTTGACTGTGAAAAGACAATTTTTGTAACATTTCTCAATTCTAAGGATAAGGTAAGCATTAAAAAAAAAACTAATACCGACTTGGCAGTGAGCCCCACTTTTTTGGGTGACTTTAGTAGAAAAGCCCAGTTTGAAACATTCTTCAGATTCTAAATTTGCCTTGTCAGATGAATATTGAAAACAGTTATTTTCATCATTGTTTCCTTGATGCTCTGTTACATTTTACAGAAATCATTTTTCATATTGTTGTTCAGGGAAGCTCACAGTCAGATTGAAAAGAGACGTCGGGATAAAATGAACAGTTTTATTGATGAACTGGCTTCTTTGGTACCAACGTGCAACGCGATGTCTAGGAAATTAGATAAACTTACTGTGCTGAGGATGGCTGTTCAGCACATGAAAACATTACGAGGTGAGATCCCAGCTTTATTGTCTTTTATGCCCTTGCTCACAAATGTTACCACCCTTACTTAGAATTTCCTGACCCCCTAAGGCCAATGTTTATTACTTGCAAATGTGTAGCCTTGAGGAGTATACCAGTCATTTCAGCAGCAGACATGCCAAATGAAATCGGCATTAGCAAGCTTCTGTGGGTATCAAGATGCAGTTTTGCTTTTCTGCATCCCCAGAGGGTAGAGGATGAGTGCCACACACGTGTGTGTATATGAACCCAGGCTACATACAGAGAGGCACACATCCCGTCTTGCATAAATGTGGTGCCTGGACCTTACCCATACAGTGATAAACATCAGAAATGTAGCTGCCCTTCATGACACAGGAAACTTTAAGAGGAAAAATTCATCCTGATTCCTTTTGAAGAGTGAGTCACTGGTTGACGGCACTTGCTACATTTTATTGTTGAGTGAACACTGATGATATTTTCATCTTCCTGGAATTTTCCCAAACCAGATCAACTCTTTATAAGGGAGGCAGTGTTTTCCTTCTTTTCCGAGTGTGGGGAGGGTGAGAAAACAGAGGCAGAAACGTGGAAGTGACTTATCCAAACCACAGGAGAAATCTGAACTGTGGCAGGCATTTTAGGGAAGGCCGTCCCTGGAATTTTCCACAGCTAGACTTGGACTATTTGAGGAAATCGGAAAGTAGGCGCTCACTCAGATCTCTGACCTGCGTGGTGAAAAGAATTACGTCTTTTATATTTCTACAAAGCCACCAGAAATAAGAAGTAGCTGGTTTTGTCTTTTGACCTTGATTCAAAAATATAAATGTTGTATCCTGGGCTTGGAGAATGGCATTTTAAAATTCATGTTAGGGAAGATAGAGATTAAATCATTACAACTAATTTCTGTTACACTGGAAAGAAAAGAGTGGCAGAACTCAAGTGATCCTAAAAAGCAAGTGTGTGGGTCAGTGATATGTACCTTGCTAATTCCTTTGAAAGTCACAGATAGGTTCTGTTTCCCTCCTTCCTGGTGGTCTTTGAAATTGTCATGAGCGGTTTTAGTTTATTTCTTCACTGTGCTACTAAACCGTTCTGCAGATCCAAATTGTTTACTGCTGGCATTCTTCTTTAAGTTATTCTCCCGAAAGACGCCAGATTGACAGCCTTTTAAACATAAGTCTTATGCCCTTTCAGTCCTGAGAGCTCGAGTTGCATTTACTGAAGTAATGCATTTCTCTGGGTTGCCAAGCTCATTTTACTCAACCCTGATGAAGAGGAACTCACAGCAAACGCCTTCCACAGTGTATTTACTCAGGGCCTGGCAGACTGGATGACTTCCCAAGAACATTTAGAGTGGTGATTTGAGCACCTGCTAGACAACCCATTTAATATAGATGTTGTGGGGAGGGAGCATCCCAGGAGTCTCGACCAGTTTGCTTCTAGAGCTTCCTTCTCTATTAGAAGCAGTTTCTAAACCTCTGTTAGCTCCTGAATTTTCGCTGTGGTGACAAAAACTAGCTTGCTAAGTCTCCTGTGGTCAACAGTGTTCACTTTTCGATGACATTCTCTTTGCCGTTAGAGGCTTCTGTCCAAAGCCAGAGCTCGCCTTATCTCCGCCTAGGAGAGAGAAGATAAAATGTAGCTCCCAGGGGGTAGGGACGAGGCTGCGTCTGGAAGGCTTGAGGCAGTCGAGTGAAACGAGACATTATCTGAAAATAAAATGTTCCAACTCTTTCTCTTTTTCTCCCCCGGAAGGTGCCACCAATCCATACACAGAGGCAAACTACAAGCCGACTTTTCTGTCAGATGATGAATTGAAACACCTTATTCTCAGGGTATGTTGCAATTACGGGATTGTTTTTACACAACATTTATTTTCACAAATCTCAGAGTTAAGTGCCAGTGTGTAGGAATTTGATGTCTCAACACTGAACTTGTTTAGGCTCACTTCCTCCATCAGGGTTTCCACCTTGTTCTTACTATTTGAACAGGCCTCACATCTCTTCCCTGGGACCCTCCTCTTCTACCCCCACTCAAACAAAAATGGAAGGTCTGGGGATTTTAAATCAGAAGAGCAGGATTTTGTTAAAAATAGGCGGTAATCAAGAATCCCCTTCCTGCTGTGAAGGTTTTAGAAAGGGACTGAAACTAGTAACCATTGAGAATTTCTCTCATCCTCACTTGACCACTAACACAGAAACAGCCACCTAAAACCTTTCTACTAAAGTTCCATCAAAACAACAAAGCTTCCAAAGACGTCGCAGCCCTGGGGAGGAAGATGAGTGGAGGAGGCAGGTGCTTCCACCTGCCTGACTGTAGCACTCGCTTCTCTGGCTGGTCTCTGCAGGAAGGCAGCTGGGGTGGCACCGTGGGAACCTGGGTTCTGTGCAGAATCAGGTCTGCTCTGGGCCAAGCAGGATTTCACCTGGAAACTGAAGAGTGAGACACTAAATTCAGAGACATGTTCTCTTGCAAATAGTAGAAAGAAAACCAGAGAAACCTAACTTAAGGGAGGAATACCTGCCCCATCTCCCCCCAGCCAGGGCCCTCGCATCTCTGAGCAAAAAGTTTGCAAAGCCCCAGACTAGAGGGTGGTCCCTCTGGTTTTCTCCATCTTCACTACCCATTTTCAGCTCACCCTGGCTTAGGCCCCCTGTTAGCCGGGCCTGCCTGCTCATTCCAATAGTGTCTGCCCATCCCCTTGTGACATGCTGTATTAAATGCAAGGAACAGGACGTTATGAGTCAACAGGGCTTTGTTTCTCAAGCATAGCCAGTCCTGGTTAGGCAGTGAGGGGCTGCTGTGGAGGTTCAGGGAGGTCAGCAGGAGCCAGGCCCTCTCTGTCTTCTTGCACCACCCTGCTGAGCCAGATTTTTCGCCTTGGAGGGAGATGGCTATGCCAGGTTTCAGTAGCTCACCAGCCAAGAAGAGGGCAGGGGAGACTCCAGGCCAGCTGTCTTTTGTATCAGGAAAAGGCATGCTTTCCTGGAAGCATAGGAGTAGATTTCAGCTTGTCTTGAAAATGTCACCTGGTCCCCAGAGGTGCAGAGTAGGCTGCAGCACAGGTGTCTAGATCTTCCAGCCTCCAGAGGAGAAGCAGGCACGAGAAGGGTCAGGAACAGCAGATGGCACACGTTCTTTCCGAGCCACGTCCGTCTGCTGGGTTTCCCTCCAGTGGTGGCTGATTTAAATCCATGACCCGGTGTGGAACTGCAGCTGTGGTCTGGTGGGCCTGGGGTCGAGTGGGCTGGTGCCTCCTGCAGGAGAAGCCATCTCATCAGTGCCACATCTGGGACAGCTGTCGCAGCACCCGCCCCGGCTCTCTTGTACATGAATTATTGTTAGGCACGGGTTTTTACATCTTGTGTAGGTACAGTTGGTCTTTTTGAACCTCTCTGTCAATCTGTTTTTTGGATAGTCCCACATTCCAGCTTATCACTAGTGATCCTTCAGAGCTTTGTGTGACTTGTAGATTGGATAGGCATAGCCTCTGTCTTCCATTTTCATTTGTTCACTAATTCAACAAACGTTTTAGTACTTAGTGGGTTTTGCATGGCACTGTCCTGCAAGAATCCAATCACTGATTAACACCTTAGGGTGGGGGTGAAGCTTCTCAGCAACTTAGTGATGGTCATTTGGTTACCTCTCAAGGCAGACTCGGAGGACTCAGCGCTGCCCTCACCTTTCCATCCTTTTCATAAAAACGCCCTTGTTCTCAGGGAGGACATACTAGGATTAAGATATGAACTGTATCTGCAGCATCTCCAGAGAAACCATCAGGGCTGGCTTCACAGGTGTGCAACCCTTGCAGCTACGTAGGACCCGGTACTTGGTTTAATGCTCTGCTGCTGCCATCTTGAAGACTGTATTTTGAAAACAAGGGTCCCTGCATTTTCATTCAGTCCTGGATCCTACTAATTATGTAACTGGTCCTGATCACCATATTGGTAATTGGTGTTTTTTTTTAAGAAATACATATATGTATGTACACATATAAAACAAGTTCCTTTTACAACAACAAGTGTTTAGTAATTGTTGCTGCTTTTCTAAATGATTCTGTTAGATGCTCATACTTATCAGGGTCTGGAATAAGGGTTTTAATGCTGTTCAAGTGAAAGACTTCATCTTGGGCCTGCCTTTTCTGCTTCTCTCCTCACACAACGTCGTGGTTGGTTGTCTGTCTTCTCTCATGGAACTTTTCTCATTTCTCTGCCCCATCTCAGTGGCTGGGAAGCACTGTCTAATTCCTTGCCACTTCTGGATGCTAAGTCCCTGGGAATTTGCTTTAGCAGACAGCAGAGTCCACTCAGATGATGTCTGAACAGTTCGGCAGCTGGAGCTGGACTTTCAGTCTCCCTTACCAGTGCAAATCTGACTAATTGCTTTCCTTACCAAGTGCTTTCAAAAATACTTTTAATGACTGGCATGTCAAGGAGCAGTGAGCCTGACCAGTTTATGGCGTCTGGAACCTGTACCTGCCGAGCTTTGAAAGTGAGGCAGCCGCTCAGGCTCCATGTCACTCATTAACTCAACACCGTTTTCCCTGAGGCTGAGCCTGCCTTTGTTTTCCCGGCCCTGTGGGGCTCGTATTCTCACCCCTCTGCTCTCTGGCTGGCCCTCAGCCTGGCTCCTTCACCTGCTGGTGCTCATCTGCCCGAGCAGAGCGGAGTCGGAATGTTTTGTGCCTCTGCTACACTGACCGTATCCACCGGCCTCTGGAACCTTCTCTCCCTCCCCTGAATGTGTTGAAATCCACTCTGCTTGTCATCAGCTTGGGCCTGAGTCTGCTCAGCATCTCTTCCAGGATGTCCCAGGCACCTTCTTTCCAAGCACCTTTTGAGCCACATCACTTCATTAATGAAAAGCCTCAAAATACTCTCTTCTCTAGTTGAGATATAAGGTTGTCTGCAAGGCAAATGAGGAAGTTATTAATACCCTCTTTTTCTTGACAGAATGAGGCTTCTAGCAGATGGTGCTTGGGAAGTGGCTTCCCCCTCACTGTCATCCTTTGCCCCCAGGCCAGCGCAGAGGCCTAACTTAGGAAAGGATCAGCCGCAGCTTCCTTCTGGCAGGTGGCCTGCCAGGCCCTCTCACAGCAGTAGTGAGTCTGCTCCCCTCTCACTCACGTCTTTTATCCCAGCACAAGTGCACCTACCGTTCTGTTACCTTCTGATGCATGAATTCATTCCTTAGTTCTTTGAGTTTAACTGCATCCCAAAGGCTCTTTTGTGGAAAAGGGTGTAGGTTCTTTATTAGCGTATGTATGTGTGCTGAGTCGCATCCGACTCTTGCAACCCTGTGGACTATAGCCCACCAGGCTCCTTTGTCCATGGGATTTCCCAGGCATAAATACTGGAGTGGGTTGTCATTTCCTTCTCCAGGGGGTCTTCCCAACCCAGGGATCGAACCCATGTCTCTTTGAGTCTCCTGCATGAGCAGGCAGATCTGAGCCATTGGGAAAGCCCCAGCTTCTTTAGTAGTCTATTTGAAAGAACAGACCAAGGACCAGCGAATAACGAAGATAATGATGCATGTGATTTAGTCTGTGGTAGCTGAGTATACTCAATGAACATGAGTGCGAGCAAACTCCGGGAGATAGTGAAGGACAGGGAAGCCTGGCATGCTGCTGTCGTGGGGTCGCAAAGAGTCGGACATGACTGAGCGACTGAACAACAGCAACCTGAGTGAGTATAGGGTGAGTGCATGGTAGAGCGGGGAGCACCCTCCGGTGCCCAGGAGGCCCCAGCAGGGCTTCTTAGGGGTTGCCCATCTGGAGAGTCCTGGGTAGGCTTCAGTCACATTTGCACAAAACATCCTAAGCTCTCATGTTCCATAGCTTCAGTATTTATCTGCCTTAGTCTGTCCAACGAATACTGTCCTGTCTCCACAGCCATCTTTGTCGACACTTTGGAGTTTTGCCTGTATTTAAAGTGAAGAAGAGGTGAAAGAATGTCAGGAGAAATTTTTGCTTGGCTTTTCTTGTCTCATTTAGGATATAAACAGCTCATCTCTGCATCAGGGAATAAAACTTGAGAGTAGCTGTTCTCAACCCTGTGAACATTAGAATCGCTTTGGGGTGGGGGTAAGTGGGGTAGGGGTAAAAATGATACCAGTGATCCAGCCCCACTCCATACCATCAGCATAAAAAAACAAAAGCAGACCACGCTTCAGATGCTGAACCCACTGTTCCAGAGAACTCTCTCGAAATGAGGTGTTCAAGTCTTGGACAGATGGTGGCTTCAATATTTGAGAGGGAATTTTGACCCTAAAGTTTCCTTCCAGTCTCAGATGCTATGATATTATAGTGTTGTTATACTTAGAACAATGAAATGGATTTCTCTGGACCTTCATGCAGTCAAAGGAAAAATCTTAAACTGAGTTCTCCTTCGAAAGAAAACTCTCTGTAATTGGACTTTCCCTGGTAATCATTAGTGATACATGTGTATATGTCTGCCTTGGAGAGAATCTTATCATTCTCAGAAGGTATTTGTTCTAAGCATCCTATTCTCAGGACACCTGTGAAACTGTCAGTGACTGCAGTCCCATGCTTTGGACACTTAGAAAATAAATCCTTATTTGCTATCAGAGTGATTATAAATCATGTTTCCTAAAGTGTGATAAATTGATTATCCATTTCTCCTGATTAGGCAGCAGATGGATTTTTGTTTGTCGTAGGATGTGACCGAGGGAAGATCCTCTTTGTGTCAGAGTCTGTCTTCAAGATCCTCAACTATAGCCAGGTACTGCCCCTGTTCCCATTGGTGGTGGGCAGCCTTACAGCGGCCGAAAAGGTTACCCCACTTCTCAGAATAATTAATAGACAAGTAATATGTGAAATGCTTCTATTGTTCCCCAACCCCATCCTTCTTCCAGAAAATTCTTAACACAGAAATGAATATAAAGTTAGAAAACTTCCTTTAATATGCTTCCATTGGGAAGTTTGACCTTAATCAGCCTTGTGACGTTCTCACTGCTGCAAGTGTAGGGGTAGGGAGGCAAGGGGCTATTTGACAGGGAAGACAGGCAGACAGTACAGTGCCAGGGAATAAGAAAAATGGGAATCTACCCGTACTGTATCTACAATGATGTATCACTTATTAGCTCTATTGAACCTCAGGATCCTCTGTAAAGTGATTGTAACAATCCATCCATTCTATGACTGTTTGCAGAATCATATAACTATTTATATAAAAGCGTCTAGAAAAGAGCTTATCACCTGTTTTGTCCCTAGGTTTTTATTCACTTTTTTCATTCATTCACTCATGCTCATCCTGGTATTTGCATGGAAATTTGGTGAAGCAGAAGAATTGCAGCATCAAAATAACATTTATATAAATTAATGTAAATTTCATGTTTCCAACGTGTTTTGCTCTTTTCAGTCTTAGAGCAAAGCTGTGGAGGAAGTTATTTATAACTCTGCTAACAATTGGGCTAGCGAGGCATGTAGGGTGACACAGGTTGTTTAAGAACAGAGGTCAAATGGAGCTAGAGTCAGAGCCCACGGCCTGCATTCCTCCTGCTGAGGTCTGGGAAGGGGCTCTGCGGGACGAGAAGTAAATGATAAAGGCATGCACGCTGTGAAAGACTTCGGCCTTAGAGGAGCGTGCGCTGTTGATGTGGGTGAGCGCTGTCCCTTCTTGTCTTCTCAGTGCCTCGTTCACGGTGTCCTTATCTAGCCAAAGTGCCTGGACGTGTGTCCATGTTAACATGCGAAATACTTGAGATTCTCACGCTTAAACGTGCAGAGTAAAGGTCAAGCCCTTATATTCCGCATGCCGTTGACTTGCCCTTCTTGGTGATGCATTCCCACAGAATGATCTGATTGGTCAGAGTTTATTTGACTACCTGCATCCTAAAGATATCGCCAAAGTCAAGGAGCAGCTCTCTTCCTCCGACACTGCACCCCGGGAGCGGCTCATAGATGCAAAAAGTGAGTTCGGGAGCCGCCGAGCGCCGGGCTGCGCGTTGTGTGCTCTGCCGGCCTCAGCGGCTGGGTTCCTACCTCTCTGCCCTTTATCTGGGTCACAAGTGCTCTTTGGCTAAATGGATTTATTGTTTTACTTCATGTTTGTTTCTCTTCTGGTTTACATAAAGAAGAAAAAACTTCAATGTCCAAATTTGTGAGGGGAAAAACAACCATTTTAATTTGATTCTTTCTGATTTCTAGTCAATTTTTTTTTTCAGGATCTAGAATCCTCAGTTGTATGCTCCTGAGTTAAAAGGGTTCACATCAGTTTGATTTGTTCCCCCCCAAAATCACTTCTGTGTGTCTGAGTTGTACTCATGCAGCCTCGTAAGATGAAAAAGTGTAAATATGACATCTCTTTGACCAAAGTGGTTTCTCTTGAGGTCCCTCTCCCACCCACCCCCTGACCTGCCTCCCTCCTTCCTCGTGGCAGTGGTGGAGCACCACTCAGGTCCTCCCCGGCTTCCTGCTCCTGCACCTGCCCCCCTACCTGCCAGGAGCTCTCCCTCTTCAGTCCCATGGGGAGCTCTGCACTGCAGCAGTTAAGAGCGTGGACTCCGGGGTCGGAGGCAGGGCTCAAATCATGGCTCCGCCATTTACTAGCTGCGTGACCTTGAGCAAGTTACTTAACCTCTCTGTGCCTCAGCTTCCTTCCCTGCACAGTATCACCGACTTCATCAGGTTGCTGTGAGGATTTAATATGCTAAAAACATACAGCACATTGTTTCCAGCACATAGTAAGCACAACGTTGTATTTACCCTGGCCCAGTGCCATCCTAGCCTAACTAGCTTCCTGCTCCCAGGCTCTCCATTATAGTCTCTGGAAGGAAATAACCACCAGTGGAGTCTCCTTTAAGTCATCCTTTTCACTAAGGCACTCCTCATCTTCCTATAAGTACAGTGTAGTCCCTGCCACCTGTTGCCCTTTATAGTCCAGTCCTGCAGTTGTCTTAGTGACCTCAGGAGGAAGAGGTGAATGCTGTTTGGTCCTTGCCTCTAAGGCTGTTACCCGTGCAGTCAGGGCGATGAGGAGACAGCACCGTGTATAATAAGTGCAGCCATAGATGTAGTACCAGCCACAGAGAACGATGATTCATCCCCATGTGGGTGTGGGCACACGCATCATGGAGTAGGTGACGGCTCCAGGTGGGTTTGAAAAGATGAATTAATATTTGCCAGGTGATGAAGGGAGGAAAGCAGAAGAAATGATTGGTGGATGGGGGCAGAAGGGTGGTGCTAGGGTTTGCTGGTGCTGTGGGAGAAAAACATTCAGGGGAGAGGGAGGGCTGGATGACACAGACCTTCTCATTGTGAGAATGCAGTGAAGGATGCAGAGTGGAGGGGCGGGGGGCCAGGCTCAGAGCCCCGAGAGGATGCAGGACAGGACTGCAGGGTGGAGGGGCAGGGGGAGGAGGCTTAGATCCCCAAGAGGGTGCAGTGCAGGTGGAGGGGTGGGGGGCAGGCTCAGATCCCCGGCTTCTGTGCTGACAAGTAGCCCATGTTTCTCTCAGGATGACAGTCAGGCTTTTCTCCAGAGATTGTAATTCAGTTGGTCCAAAACTAGGATTCAAACCACAAATATGAGCCACATATATGATTTTAAGTTTCCTGATAGCTACATTTTAAAAAGTAAAAATAAATGCAAAACTAATTTTAATACTATCTTTTCTTTAACACTCAATCCAAAAGGAAGTCTTTCCGATTTTTTTTGCACTATGTCTTTGAAATCTTGGGTACATTCACATGTTCGGTGCACCTCCAGTTTGAAGATCCCAGCAGCTGCATGTAGCTAGTGGCTCCTGCACTGGGCGGCACAGGTCTAGAGTGAGACTCAAGCATCTTCAGGTCGATACAGCGTCTGGGGGTTCTGGTGTCCAGCCAGGCTTGAGAACTCGAGCCAACCCTGTTGCCTCCGTTCCATTCCAGTGTCCAGACCCTGCCCACTCTCCAGGTCCCGGCCCACTTTCTGCCTTCTCTGGGAAACACCGGTTGTTTCTGCCCTTTATTTGGACTTTTCAGTCATACGCCGTGTGTGGCAGGAGCACAGTCCTTCCGGTCAACTTCCATTCCCCCCTCTCAGCTCCCGCTGAGAAGAAGGTCCCGTGTGTATTTCTTTGTTCCCTGGAGCACCTAGTCCGTTCGTCAGTAGCTGCATTCTATGTGTTCTAGAAGCCCTGCAGGCTGACAGCACCCCATGCGTAGAGCACCTGTGCAAGCCTGTGAGAAGGAGTGTTGCCGTCAGGCCCCTGTTACAGAATGGAGAGGCAGGAAAGAAGAGGCTTTCTTCCAGGGCATGCTCCCCTGCCCAATAGACCGCACGACCCTCAGTTTTCCCGTTTTGTGTGTTGATTTGCAGCTGGACTTCCAGTTAAAACAGATATAACCCCTGGGCCATCTCGGTTATGTTCTGGAGCACGGCGTTCTTTCTTCTGTAGGATGAAGTGTAACAGGCCTGCAGTAAAAGTGGAAGACAAGGATTTCCCTTCCACCTGCTCCAAGAAAAAAGGTAACAACTGGAGAGTTTATTAAATCCTTTCACAGGTGAGGCTGGCTTTTCCACAGAGGGGCTCTCAGTAGGGTGTGGCCTCAGAGCAGGCGGGTCGCAGGTCTGCAGCCAGGACCTCTGTAGCCCTGCTCCTGTGAGGGCAGCTGGGGAGCCGCGGGGGGGTAGGAAGCCCTGACAGATGCGTGGAAAGGCTTCCTCTGTTTCAATTCTGTTTGTTTTCGTGTGGTTGGGGAAGAGTATTCTCAGTCACGGTTCCCTGCATCCCCAGCGCCCGCCAGAGTTACCCTAGGTTCACCAATGCCTACAGGCGGCTAGGAGCAGCGATCATGCCATTTCTCTTCCACGGTGAAGTGTTTCTTCTCACCTTGCTGCCCACTCCCACTCTGAACTCTCCTCTGAGTTCTTTCTGTTGGTTCCTTTCCAGCCCTCTTAAGAGGAGTAGATACATACACAGTCCATAGGTAATGTCACCCACCTACGGTAGCTTTCAATGACATTTATATGCCAGTAATTTCCAGGTTCATATTTCTAGCCCACACTGCTCTTTTAAACTCCAGATTTGTAAACTAACTGCTTATTTAATCTACCTGCTTGGACATCTCAAGAGCATCTCATAGGTGATAGGCGTAGAAGTAACCACCCAGGCTTCCTCTGGAATGTTATGGCAGCCCCTTGCATCTAGCTGTGTGTGCTAACAGCCTGGGAGACGCCTTCTCCCCATTTCCCTCCCCCCTGACCTAGGGTTCTTGCTGCTATGAATCACCCCTGCAGAAGTATGTTTGTTACTGCTATTACTTGATCAAGAAGTGTGTTTTGTTACTGCTGTCCTGGATCTCATAAGTCTGTTAAGCACCTTCCTCACGCTTTCCAGCCCTTCACATGGCCAGGGTGACCTTTCTAAAAGGAAATCTTTGTATCAGTCCCCTGTTTCAAACCCTTCGTTGGTTCCCATTGCTCTTGAAGAAAAGTTTAAAATCTTTAATGTGACCCTGCGGCGCTCTCCCTTGACACTCCTCCATAGGTTTGAGCCGTGCAGACCTCCGTTTGATGCCTCCAACCCATTTTCACTCAGTGTCTGGGCACGTGGTGTCACCTCTGAAGGAAATGCCTCCCTCGCCACCGGCTCCCCTCCCTGGCTCTCTGCAGACCCTCCTTCAGAGTGGACCTCGATGTCTGTCGCTCAGTCCCTCAGACTGCCTTCTGTCTGCATGTCACACCCTGCGGGTTTTCTTTGTAACACTTGCTTCCCATTGCAGTTATGTAGTCATTTGTGTGATTATTTGTTTAAAGTACCTCTCCCCCATTAGGCTGTAAATTCCACAGAGGCACGCCTGACTTGTTTTCCACTCTTTCCCAGTAACTAGCACAGACCCGATGCTTGGTAAACATTCCATAAGAATGTGTCTGCTGGGACTTTCCTGGCAGTCCTCCACGGCAAGGGGGGCACAGGTTTGATCCCTGGTTGGGGAACTAAGATCCCGCGAGCTGCAACACAAGGCACGCCCCCCCCACCCCCGCCACAAAAAAAATGTGTACTGTTGAAATTCACGGATCCTTCACACTTAACGTGTCCCACACTGAAATCTTTTCTCCCTCTCCTCTAAAACACACTCTGTATTCTCTCCCCTGAGTCAACAAATTGTACCTGTAACCACTCAATCCAAAAAAGCTGGACTCATCTGTGTTTTATTTTTTCATCCCAAATATTTGATACTCAGACCAGATCCCAAAAGTTCAGCTCAGAAATTCCCCTGCGTCCTTTCTGCCCCCTCCTCATCTCCACAGCACTGCCATCGTGAGTCCCCGGCATCTCTCGCTGTATTTCTATCCTCCTCCTGGCTTTTACTGTCTTCCAGTCCCCCTCACCCCCGCCCCGTCACTAAAGCATCCAAATTGCAATGTGATTTTGCTGTTTCCCCACCATAAGTGCCCTTGGAAACTCTCCCATTTCCAATCTGGAAAAGGTTAACACCTTTGTGAGCAAATGATCCAAGGCCCCGACAGTATGCTGCCAACCTGCCTTCCCAGCACTTACCCCCAGAACCTCCCTTTTCACTTCACCTGCACGGAGTGCTCTGCTGTTTGCTGTACAGGTTGCCCCTCTGGGTCTTTGTACTTTCTCAGCCTTTACACACTCTGGTCCTTTAGCCAGTGCTCATCCCTCCCAGCTCTCCTCATACACAGTTCTTCTGGGCAGCCTTCCTCTGCCAGGGAGATTGTGCTGCTCCTTCCTTGGTGTCCATGATGCCCATTTGGTGTCGTCATTGCTATGAAACACACGTGACGCTGGGTCATGTCTGATCGTTCTGTCTTTCTCTTTCCCTTGATGCCATCTTCTGGGCAGTAGGCCTTGATTTTTATCTTCAGTCCCTCCCTACATCCCAACGCACAATAGGCTGCCTGTGCTTCCAGGCCCCAAAGCCCCACTGACATCGGACTTTGCTTTCCAGCAGATCGAAAAAGCTTCTGCACAATCCACAGCACAGGCTATTTGAAAAGCTGGCCACCCACAAAGATGGGGCTGGATGAAGACAACGAACCAGACAACGAGGGGTGTAATCTTAGCTGCCTTGTCGCCATTGGACGGCTGCACTCTCACATGGTTCCACAACCGGCAAACGGGGAAATCAGGGTGAAATCAATGGAATATGTCTCCCGGCACGCAATAGATGGGAAGTTTGTTTTTGTAGACCAGAGGTAAGAGTCTGCACGTTACCCTTGGACAGTCTTGGCAGCAGGTATTCAACCTTGAGTAAAGCAGAGCAGACTGGGCCATTAGCTGCCTTTCTTAAGGATAGAGAGGAGGAAGTGATGGGTGGATCTGCTGAAAAATGAGACCTAGTGGGTTATCATCATAAATACAGAAATTTTCTCCATGTCATTCTTTGGCAGTAGAGACAGGGAAGTGGGGTGGCTTGATATCTGTGGCTAAAAGAGAAATAATAGGCATAGCATGCTATCTGAATCTATGGAGTGTTCCATTAATTACTGTAATGTGAATTCTGGGATGTGGGACTTTGAAAAGATTATCTAGTCTTGAGCTATCAATACAGTAGTCATTGGCTATAGTAACCCCATATGGCAATTTAATTTAATCAATTAAAGTTAAATAAAATCTGAATTTAAATTCCCCCAGCTCACTAACCACATTTCAAGTATCACTAGTCACATGTGACTTCCCTGGTGGCTCAGCTATAATCTGCCGAGATGCAAGTTCAATCCGTGGGTCAGGAAAATCTCCTGGAGAGGGGAATGGCAACCCACTCCAATATTCTTGCCTGAGAAATCCCATGGACAGAGGAGCCTGGTAGGCTGCAGTCCATGGGGTCACAAAGAATTGGATACAACTTAGCGACTAAACAGCAGCAGCAGTGGCTAGTGGCACCTGAATGGAATATTTCTGTCTTCACAGAAAGTTCTGCTGGACAGCACTGATCTAGTCGTCTCATTCTTTGTGGCTAATGAACTGAGGCTCAGCCTGAAGACCAGCCCCCTCCAAGATTCGTAACTCGTTGGCAGTAGACCTGGGCTAAGAACCCAAATTTCCACTGCTCTCTGCTGCTTCCTTACAAGTATCCACAGGCTAGCAATTTTTCTGGCTATTGGAAATAGCCAGTCACTAAATACTAGAAAAGGAGGCAGCTGCTTCTCAAGGCCCCCGTGGGCCCTACGACTGGAGATTCTGGTCACTCTGATAAAAAGCAGGCAGTAAATTGGAGAAGCTCTGACCTGGAGTTTAGAGTCCTACCACTTTTTTTTAATCTAAAAGTTATTACTTTTAAACCTGAAATTTGATGTCTTGTGCTAACAGCCCCTTTGAAAGTCTTTGCTTTCTCTCTCTGTTTTTATAACCCCGATTAAAGTCAGCTTCATGAGAAAGAACAAAACCCATGTAATAAGCTCTCTGAACCCACCAGCTTTGACCTTGTTTTCATTGGCTGTAGCAGGAGTCATCCACTGCAGAGATCTGTTAATTGTCTGAATGTTGTTTCATTTAAAAAAAATTTTTTTTTTTTCCCTTTTAGGGCAACAGCTATTTTGGCATATTTACCACAAGAACTTCTAGGCACGTCGTGTTATGAGTATTTCCACCAAGATGACATAGGACATCTCGCAGAATGTCATAGGCAAGGTAAGCTGCTGGGCTCTACACCAGGTCTGAAGTGTCAAGTGTCCCCCTCCTTCTAGACATCTCCATGGACCCTTGCAGAGAAATCTGCACCCCGCGAGTCAGCCAGCCCAGGGACCTGCAGGCCAGAATGTCTGGGAGGAGAGGGTGCTGCTCCTTCCCCCAGGCCCCATCTACCCGTTTCCAGATAACTGCCCACCCTGGCTGCCTAGCAGATCTCTACGCGGGCCGGGGCAATTTCTGGAAGGCATCTCTGGTTCAGAGGGTTTCCCTGGACTATGTAAAGATTTAGTGTGGCCCAAGTGGATCTAATTTCCTACAAATCCCTACACCGCCTCCTGCATTTTCCTCTTGGTTAATGACGTGGCCACATACATAGCCTCCTGAGACAGTAGCCAGCATTGACTCCCTCCTTTACTCTTTCCTCCATCAGAACTGTTCATTCATCTCAGCCATGCATCTCCAAAGAGGCCCCTTTCTGCCAAGCCCCTGATGTAGCCCTGGTACCCACCTGATAATTGTGATGGACTTGCCTCTGACCCGCCAATCCATCTTCCATTGCTGTCCCGCTTCTGCTCTGACAGACTGAGCCTGACAGTCACATCTGTGTTCAGAACCCCCTGCCCAGTCACCTTTGACAGATGCACAAGACCCTCCATGTCCTGGCCTGAGCCACCTCCCCAGCTTCACCTCCCCACCTGATCCCCGTCTGCAGAGGCCTTGTCCTCCAGACAAACTGACATCTCACTGTTCCCACTCCCACCCCAGGCCCTGCCACTCCTCGGGTAGCACTGGGTTCTTCCCTCTTCCTTTTGGCAAACTTGTATTCACCCCTGAAGGCTCTGATCTCCTCTGCGTAGCTGTCCCTCATTCCTCTCCTGAGGGTGCAAGTCATATCCTGTCTCCTCTTTTATCTCCAGTACTTGGGACATGAAGCATCCTTGCTACATGTTTGTTACACAAAAGAATGCGGTTTCCATGGGTGAGATGCTGTCTGAATCCGGATGTCTTCAAGCTTTGTGATGTGGAGATTACGTGGTCCCTGTGGACTGAGCCTTCTTGTGTGGCATTCACTTCATAGATGAATCTAGCTAGATGTCTAGAATGCACTGTTATTTCTTTTATTTCATACACTCTGAAGTATAGTGACAGGTTCACAAGCAAATTGGAAGGCTCAGAAATCAGGCCCTCAGAAACACCCTCTTCTCTGAGGTGCCACCTCCCATGGCTTGTTAAAGAGAGGATGGCCTTGAAGCCTAAGCGCATTTAGGATTTGGTTAGTTTAATGCATTGTCCTGAGGAAACAATAATGTTCATGGTTTCTTTATATTTTCAGTTTTACAGACAAGAGAAAAGATTACCACTAATTGCTACAAGTTTAAAATCAAAGATGGTTCTTTCATCACACTGCGGAGTCGGTGGTTCAGTTTCATGAACCCTTGGACCAAGGAAGTAGAATACATTGTCTCCACGAACACCGTTGTTTTGTAAGTGTCTTTCCTATTTCAGAAGCTCCCTTGCTTCAAGGAGGAATGCCTTGGGCCCCTTACCTGGGAAAGGCGGTACAGGCAGCAGCCAGTATCTTGCTAATATCCTGTGAAGCCTCGGGACTGGCAGAAGCCAGAAAGTGGCTAACAAAGGACACGCTTCAGTACTCAGAACTCTCAGGCCCCCAGCTGCTGGAAAGGCTCTCAGGGACAGCAGCCTTTCCTTCCTGACAAAGCAGCCAGCCTTTAAGTTCAAAGGCTCACCAGCCCATTTGGGCCTTGGCAGAGGAGGGATGGGGATCTGTGCCCCCCAGGCTGGTGGCCTGAGCACTCACCGCTGCGAATTCCGCCTCAAAGGCTGCCAGCTGCTGGGCGAGCAGGGAAGGGAAGGCCCCCCTCCGTCGCCTGCTCCCCGAATCTCCTTCCTGGTGATGTGCCACCCCCTGCCCGTAGGTAGAGCTGACTGAGGGGCTGCGGTCGGTGCCCTGCCGGCCGCCTGGAGAGGAGCCTCGTGGCAGCAGCGGTGGCTGTTGCATCACCACCCCTGCGGGACCGCACCCCGCGTGCGCTAGGAAGGCCAGAGCCCCGGACGCTGTCTGCCGTGTCCTCTGACAGCGAGGAGACGCACTGAGCCGCTCAGACACTTCGTTTTCTGGCCTGTCCAGGTCCAGAGTGGACACCGGACATCTTGGCCAAGGTGAAAGGTGCACAGTTCTGGGCGGGCCTGACTCACGTTTCCTTGTTGCTGGGATGTTCACAGAGCCAACGTCCTGGAAGGCGGGGACCCCAGCTTCCCGCAGCTCACAGCGTCCCCCCACAGCATGGACAGCATGCTGCCCTCTGGAGAAGGTAACTATGTGCCACCGGGGCGCTGGGGCTTGCCCGTGAGGAGCTGCTTGTGGCCACCACCCCGTGCCCCCGTTTGGGGTCCCCGGCCACCATATTCTGTGGAACAAGGGAGGGGCCTCGTGGGAGTGATCACTAAGGACGCTGTCATCTCACTTTCTCTGTTGAGCTTGGAATGCTGGGAACTTGGTTTTGCCTTTCCTGAGGCTGCCTGGACCCTGGAAGCCCATGAGATGGCCGGCTCCTGGCTGTGTGCACCTTCCTCCCACTGTGTTACCCAGCAGCTGTGATGTGAAGGGCTCTTCCGTCACGGCCACTGGCTCCTGAGGCGGGAGGGGAGTGTCTGCCAGCTCCGCGGTGTGAGCCGTGCCGGGCCCCCTCCCCCAGCCCGGCCTTGGCCAACGCCCCAGGCACCTGACTTCTTCCTGGGCCTGCCTCTGCTTGCATGGCTTCAGTCCCCATCTCTTCATCGATGAATCCTACATCCGGTCCCTCCAGGTCTGTTCCTCCAGCTGCCCCTGGAATCCCAAAGGAGGCACCTATAACTAGCATGTCCACATTGGTGTTCGGCACAACGGCAGCCTAACCCCAACCTGGTTGGTTAAGCCAGAAACCATGACTCCTACCTCTCTCCCATTATATGGAAACACGAAATCCTGCCTCTTCTATCTTTAAACCTCCCCATCACCACCTTCCCCATCTGTTGCCTGGATTATTGCAGGTAGTTTCCCAGCCCTAGTCTCACGCTCCCCACTCAGCGCCCCTGTCCTCCACTACAGTTCGCTCCTGTGCAGCAGTGAACTTCTCAGTAACCCCCATCTGAGTCAGTCCTTTGGTTATCCCCCATGGGTATGGCTCAGATCTGTTAGGGTGGCGTCCAGGGCCCTTCCTGCTCTGACTGGTACCTGCTTCTCCGTTTCATCGCTCGCTCACTCCATCATCATCGTACCGGGTTTCTGGGCGGCGTCTCCCAAGCTGTGCCCTCTTCAGTGCTCTTGTGTACACTGGTGGCTGTGCCCGGAATGCTTTCTCTTCCTTTCCTCTCTGCCACCCTGATTTGTGCTCCTCTCACAAGACTCCACTCAGAGTTAATCTCTTCCAGGAAATTGCACCTGGTCCCCCCCGCCCCCCGAATGCCTGGTGCCGCCCTGTCAAAGTTATCACAGTGTGCTCCAGCCCTTGTCTGTCTTACGTGTCTCCTCCTTAGACTGTGAGCTCCTTGAGGGCAGGGATGCCGACTTAATCTCTGTGCCCCTGGCCTGCAGCACAGTGGTGTTCAGTAAATGTATGTGGCGTGCATGAGTAAATAGAGGCTATATATCAACATGTCTGATCCTGGAAGGAAACGTGAGCTTTTTTCTGCTGAAATGCCCTTTGCTGAAAAGCCATGGCTCTAATGTCCTTCAGGCACAACCCTAAGGTTGAACTTCAATGGATCATGGGAAGAACTGGTTTTAATTCAACACAAAATAGGGTCTTCTCCCTTGGTTTTCCCCTTTCCGACTCTCAGATTCCTCTGTTGTAGGTGGCCCGAAGAGGCCCACCCCACTGTTCCAGGGATTCCAGGGGGAACCAGGGCTGGGGCAGGAAAAATAGGTCGAATGATTGCTGAGGAAATCATGGAAATCCACAGGCAAGTAACACCTAACTGTTCCCTTAAACCAGTGTTCTCCCTGCTGCGGCATTTTGCCCCCCGGGGATGATCTGTTGATGTCTGGAGACGGTTTCTGGTTGTCACAGCTGAGTGGGAGGTTGCTGCTAAACATCCAGCGGGGAGCGGACAGGGATGGTGCTTGCTAAACATTCTACAGGACGCAGGACAGCACTTCCAACCCCTGACCCCTGAGAGAGAATCTTTCAGTCCAAAATGTCAGTAGTGTTGGGATTAAGAAGTAGTGCCTTTAAAAAGGCTAAACTCGAACAGGTCAGAGCTAAAGGGGACTCTGGGAGGCTCAACTTTATTACTTTTTGTGTACGACCCAAGGAGATGGATGAGCACTAACATCACAGAGCTGTAGAAGCAGAGCCCTGAATTGCCATGATCTGGGCCTGACACTTCCGGTCAAAAAGCTGCCTAGGATTAGTAATAGAGGCCAAGCTAATCAGCTCATAATAGAAACTTGTGTGGGTGGGCCTTCTTTTCCATATGAAAAAGAAGCTCAAGTAGTTTACCTGAGTTTGAGTCCTGGGCCTCTGTTTAGGAGAGTCACTCAACTTCTTGGACTCTGTTGACTTAAACCATAAAAGGAAGACAATTATGTCTCCCCCAGCTTGCTCTAGGACTGTGAGAGAACTCAGGAAAGTTCCTAGAACTGACATGTGGTGTCATGTAGCGACAGAAACTGACACGTGGTGAGTGCTCAAAAATTGTTAATTAAATCTAAGTCTTTAAGAGCAGTCATTGAGTGGGAAGCAGTAATTATAAGTCCATTTGAATTTAGAGAACGGAGAGGGTGGAAACCAGGTCCTTGGGAATGCAAACTTAATGGGACATAATCAGAGGATCCCTGCTACCACTGGATTGATTCTCTGAGGAGAACTGGAAGCTGGCCTTGTTTTCTATTGGCCGCAGAGGGGCTCTTATCCCAGTGAGTGGCACAGTTCTGTTCCAGCCCTTCAGGAAGGACGGATGTGGCTGCTTTAGTCTGTTTCAGGAAGGAGAGGTGGGCGGGGTGGTGTGCAGTGATAATGTGGTGCTGATCAGCCACTGTGTGCATATCCAGTGCTTTGCTTGAAACCATCCAAGAATAGTATAAAATAGCCCTTGAATCTTTGCGAATTCTATTTTCTTCATGATAAAAGCAAAAACGAACATTCCTTGGGCAGAAGCAAACGAGGAAGGGTTTGAACTTGGCTTTAGCTGAGTTTTGTGATGAAGGTGTTTGGCCACCTCATGCAAAGAGTTGACTCACTGGGAAAGACTGACACTGGGAGGGATTGGGAGCAGGAGGAGAAGGGGACGACCGAGGATGAGATGGCTGGATGGCATCACGGACTCGATGGACGTGAGTTTGAGTGAACTCCGGGGGTTGGTGATGGACAGGGAGGCCTGGCGTGGTGTGATTCATGGAGTCGCAAAGAGTCAGACATGACTCAGCGACTGAACTGTGCATTCCTTCTAGAAAAGACAGCCACACGCTTGAGTGGGCATGTAAGTGGCATATTCAGGATAAAAAAAAAAAAAAGCAGGTCACATGCCTAGGCAGCTTCTTTGTAGGAAAGAACTACAGAGTTGTGATGGGAGATTGCTAAGAATTCTAAGAAATGATGCTGAGAAGTTGAGACTGGAAGAAAATGTGAAGACCCTGTGCATTGTAGAGTGCTGCAATGTGTGTTAATAAGCCTCAAAGTTGGGATTGGAATAGGAAGAGATGAAGGTGAGCATGCTTAACGACTCAAAATGAGGCCCACTCTAGAGTGATAATTGTGTCCAAAAGAGAAGTCAGTAATTTGAGGACTAGATATTGAAGATGAAGTAAGTAATGATGAAAAGGCAATTCCAAGATAGGGAAACTGGGGCAATAGTGGTTCCACAGATGTAGGTGGGGAAAAGTAGGAGACGCTGAATAATTTTTTCAATACGAATTAGTAGTCATCTGTGTGAGTGAAGAATACCTGGTATATAGTTGTATCCTGCCTTGGAGGAGCTTATGGTCCAGGTGAGAGAGAGAGAGAGATCTTGTTTACTCAGAAATTACAGAACTAGGCAGTACAGCCAAGAGCCAAAAGTCTCCTGGGCAGTGGAGGGGCGCCAGGGTCACCCAGCAGCTGCCTCATCCATGCATGCAGGTGCCAAGAGCCTGGTAGTCACACAGCTGCCATTCAGGTCAGACTCTAGCTGTGATGCCAGGTCACGGTCTCCCTTCCTGAGGTTCTTCAGCTTGACAAGAGTTTATGTGGATTTATAGTTCTAAGGCTTTTCCTCTGTAAACCTACTATGCTGAGAAATAAGCTAGCTGAGAAGGGCTTGAACCCGTTTTTCATCACCTGTTTCCTGAGACGATGACGACTGCGACTGTAAGGCTAGTTTCTAGGCGTGGCTGAGCTGCCCTAGCGCCCTCCATCTCCTGAGCATTCACTAGCTAAGCAGTGTTTGTGGGTTAGAGGATAAATCATTTGCTGTGGAGTCTAGTCCATCTATCAGAGATAGAAGTTGGACTTCTAAAGCTCTGCCAATCCACTCTGAGATCTGGCTGTGAGGAAATTGGCCACCTACTTGAAATTCACAAACCTGAAATCCAGAACCTTAATCCAAGGGCTTTGTCAGTGAGAAGCTTGCCTCCAGGATTTTCTAGATCAGGTGCCAATGGGATAAATCCAGCTTATCACCTGAAAATAAAGCTTTATTGGAACACAGCTACACTCATTCGTTTGCATATGGTCTTGGCTTTTTTTTTCCAGCTATAGTGGCAGAGTTCAGTAGTTGTGACAGAGGCCATATAGCCTACAGAGCCTATAATGATTACTCTCCTATCCTTTACTGAAGGCTTGCCAATCCCTGTTCTAGATCTTCTCACCTCCATCCCTCATCAACACACACACACTGCACTGAAAAAAAAGGAAAGGCAATGTAACTAACTCCTCTTTTCTCTGACAGGATAAGAGGTCATCGCCTTCCAGCTGTGGCTCCAGCCCATTGAACATCACAAGTACACCTCCCCCTGATGCCTCTTCTCCAGGAGGCAAGAAGGTAGGGCTGATGACTCTTAGACTAAGGCCCTTCTTCATGTAGAGAGCTCTTGCCCAAGTTCTGAAATACTGGGAGTATGTAATTGTGGTTGCTGAAACAAGTAGGGCCCTTTTTTCCTCCTTGAAGTAAATGCATCTGTGTTAGGTGAGGCACAAAACACACTAGTGGACTAGGGAGGCTTGCTGACATCCTTAGAGGGTTTATCCCATGTGAGCAGAGGCAGGCAGAAAGAGATCGTTGTAAGGATTGGAGAGCTGTTAGTCCATTGCATGGAAGGAGGAATTCAAGAGCTCCCATGAAGGAAGGATTCACGGGTATGTAAAATTACCTAGTTCTCTGCCAGGAATCTTCAAGGGAGAAAGTATCTAAATTAGTGTCTAGTGCAGGCCCTGGAAACAGTGATGCCAGCGGTGCTTTGGAAGGCAAGTCATGCCTGTTCAGCTGCAGAATACTTAGGGATCTGTCTGGTTTTCTCTGATGGGACAGCATTAAGTACAAGTAATTCATGTGTTGCCAGCCCTAATGAACTGACCAGAAGACTACATTATAAATAGTCTTAGAAACCAGTAATCTGTTTTCATTTTTGGAGCTGAGAGTTTGCAAGCCTAGGCCAATGTTAATTGTAAATCATAAATCTATTTATAGTGTCTGATGTTAACATAGGTTAGGATGACCCAGAGGCCAGCATCTTGAGACATAAAGTCTTCTTCCCCTATCTCCCAAAACATAGACACAGAGAAAGAATTTACCCAGATTGGATTCCTAAGGCACAAATTGTATCAAAAGCAGGGCATGGGTTTTCAAAACTTGGCTTCTCAGAGGCTCAGGTTACCAGGAGCTGTGGTGCTGCCAGGTAGGGTGGGGCTTGGAAGGGGGCCAGCTGATGAGAAAGATAAGGTCAGGACTCCTGCTTCTACCAGGGTAGCTTTATTTCTGTTTATGATGTGTGAGTCATCCATAAAAATTTTTATTTGGAAAAAGGTTTGAAAGGCATTAATGGGGAAGAGCACATTTGGAAGAGAGACCTGGGTTTGAAGCCTGCCTTTGCCATGCACTGGTGTGTGGCCTTGTATAATCTTTTAAGCCCTTGATTTCTCTATAATGAGGCTAATAATAGGCTAGGGCAGCCAGCATCTTTGCACATGAAGTCCTGTTATGAGAGAATATTTGGTGGAAGTGCCTGGCTGGTAATGACTTGAGTATTGCACCCACAGATGAAGTCTGGCCTGGGCAAGGCCACTGCTCATAGTCCTTCTTCCATACTGGATCCACCATCTTGGTGTGGCATCCTTTTCTCTGGGTCTCAATTCAACTTTTAGGCACTTGACTTTCTGGTATTACCAAGAATCCCACTATTCTATTTTGGAAGGTCATCACTTCAGTGCTTATATATTACTCAGAGACCTTTCATATACAATCTCTCATTTTATCCTCACAACCTCATAGGTGGCAAAATCCAGGCTACCAAATGGTATATGACTAGCCCAGAATTTAATAAGTATGGCCCCAAACTAAATTCAGGTCTCTTGATTTCTGATTCTTTTCATACCAACAACTGCCAGAGATCTGAAAGTACACTGTACATCACAGAGCCCAAGTATTTTTGAGGCATTTACGGAAAATGTTTCTTTTTCTTTGGACTTATAAAAGTGGATCTGAGAAGAAATTCTGAATGTATTCTGAGTCAGCAGCAGCAGAACTTATAAGAAGGGCATCTAAACAAGACAGAGTTTTAAAAGACAGCGTTAACTATATACCAAAGCCACGAGACTAAAGGTGGCCCCGGGCTTCCGACACTTCCCAGTCACTTTCAAACTGGGCAGGTCCAAAAATGAGTCATTTGGCCTGCCAGTCGTTTTAATTAGGGTCAAGTTAAAGGGGGTAAGGTTAGTGAGCCTCAGATTCCAGGAAATTCTGGAACTCCAGAGGCACCAAGGCAGGGTCAGATAAAGCCAAAGTTCCTAAACATCATCTATGGTCTTCTGGTGGGGGTAAGGGAGGGAGGAATCTTTTCAGGGGTCTGTGTGGTCAAAAGTATTTTCTTAACAGTGCTAAAAGTTTCTTCTGATTGTGCTGTTATGTGAACTGACAGTGCAGAAGCAATGTTGGATAAAACTGCTGGTGCTTTTGCAAAAGATATCAAGCCTGTGGCACCAAACTGTACTGACAGTCACTGTATTTCACCACCATATACCCGCAGTAAAAAAAAAAAACAATAAATTTAAAAGCCAGTTTCATTTAAGAATGTCCTTAATAAAGCAGTAAAATAATTTTATAAAATCCTTGAGTAAATCTTTTTAATAGTTACAGAATGAGACATGTGCTTAAAGCACACAAAGTATGATGGTTGAATCAAGAAAAAGCACTTGTGCGACGGATTAAGTTTTAAACTGAACCAATCACTTTTTTCATAGGACACCATTTTTACTATTGCAAACTATGGTTTTTCAGACTTGGGTATTTAGCATACATTTTCTTGAAAATGAGTGAACCTGCAACTTCAAGGAAAAACAACTGACAAGTGATAACATTTTAGCTTTCAAGCAAAAGTTAGAATTTGGGGAAAAACTTGTATCTGCTGCTTTGAGCTCGACTGCTTGCCAAAACTTAAGATATTTCTGATCATAGGTAATGTTAACAGTGGTGATGTTTTAACGTTATACAATGAAGTATGCCAACATTTGGAAGATCTGCATACTCAGTAAACCAGTATTTTCCAAATGACCAATATATTTCAGAATTGTGTGAAGGTAAAAAAGATCCATCCTAAATACCAATATACACCAGTGGATTTTTACAGAGTACCAAAATTTCATTGATATGGTTTCAGATTCCACATTGTGCCTTATCTTTTAAGAAACCTCCACCTGCTGAGTTCTGATGTAATATCAAAGAATACCATGGTTATTTGAAAAGGCCATTAAAGTGCCTCCTTTTTCCAACTGCCTGTTTATCAGAGGTCAGATTTTCTTCAGCTATGTCTTCAGACAGCATACCTAAACAGACTGAATGGAGAAGCAAGTGAGAATCCAATTAAATTCTGCTAAGCTAGACATTCAACTTGCAAAATATATGTGTATATATATAAAATGATACTTCCAACTTTTATTTTGGAAAATCATTTTTTCATTAAAATGCTATTCATGTTCATGTGTAATAAGTTTATTATAACTTTTAGTGGTTTTAACTTCAGATATAGTAATACTGATAAATATAGCCTATATAAACAAAAGTTCTTTGGAGTCCTTAATCATTTTTAGAGTGTAAAGTTTTTCAACACTTTTTCAGAAAGTTGAACTGTGGAGATAAAGTTGTAATGCCATCTACTGGCAAGGCCTGAAATCACTGCCTCTCCTGAAATCTAGCTGCTACCAGTTTCCTCCCCCACATCCAGATACCTCTCAGAGGTGCTTTTCTGTCAGAATTGGTCATGGGAGGGTGAAGGGGGTAGATAGTTGAGGGAAGACAGAGTTCTTCTACTGAGGAGTGGTGATAATATGCAGTATTTCTCAGTGGTAGCCTCTCTCAGAGCTTAAACCACTGGTTACTCATGTTGGCCCCTGTGGGACAACTAATGATGATCCACTTCTAGTGTTTTCTTTTTCATTTGTGACTCCTCAGAGCTGTGTCTCTTCCCAGTATAACAACCCTTTCTTACTGATTCTTTAGCAGCATCTGTTGCTGTAAGGAATCTTACTGCCTAACAGGGGAGGGGCCCTGCCCACCTGAGTTCATTGAGATTTAGTCCTTGGCCTTAGAGAAACATGTGAACAGCATGATCCAAGGTAATGAGTGCTCTAGGGATTTTATTCAGCCTTTAAATTGCTTGTGTTGGCTGAATCAAGTAAAGAGAAAACTAGTGTGGGGGAGGTTTTCTCCTTACTGTGACCATTCCTAACAGTCGCTGGTATGAAATCATCCGGTAAGAAACAGAAGCCACCTGAAGCTTTTTCTCCTCACTTTCCTCTTTTCAACACAATTCATTTTCTTGGTGACACTGCGTAAATACCGATTGAAACTGTTGATGACATGAAAACTTCACTTTTGTTTGTAGATTTTAAATGGAGGGACTCCAGACATTCCTTCCAGTGGCCTACTACCAGGGCAGGCTCAGGAGAACCCAGGTTATCCATATTCTGATAGTTCTTCTATTCTTGGTAAGTAGCATTATTATTGCTGTTGCAGTGAGCTTGCAAAAAACATCTGGCATGACATCAGTTTTAAGAACTGAATGTACAAATCAGTTCTAGGTAAACTTGTTAAGAACAAAGTAAAGGTTTAAAATTTATTTAAATCTTTACTTCAAAGTTAAGTTTAATGGTTGGGTTCTGGTGAGGGTGTCTCTGGAATTTAAGAGGGGTTTCCGGCAGCCTGGACACAGGCTTTCTCCCAGTGTGTGGAACATAATCTCTTCAGAGGGAGAGCTCATGGAGGTTCAGACAGAACCTAAAAGGGTGATCAGAAAGCATTTCAGAGGGTACTGAAAGTCACTAAGCAATGAAGAGTTTTCTTCTCCCACACTACCCATCTTTTTCTCTACTTCTCTTTCTAGATCTTTTCCCTCTAATCTCTGAAAGTGAAAGTCACTCAGTTGTGTCCGACTCTTTGCGGCCCCATGAACTATACAGTCCATGGAATTCTCTAGGCCAGAATACTGGAGTGGGTAGCCTTTCCCTTCTCCAGGGGACCTTCCCAACCCAGGGATCAAATTCAGGTCTCCTGCATTGCAGGCGGATTCTTTACCCGCTCAGTCACAAGGGAAGCCCAGGAATACTGGAGTGGGCAGCCTATCCCTTCTGCAGCGGATCTTCCTGACCCAGGAATCAAACCGGGGTCTCCTGCATGGTTTCCTTCTATAATTCTCTCCTTATAACTGGTTATATCAGAATAGTAAAATGAGGTCAACTCATACTTTTAATTTTTATTGAATTTAAGTAGTTCCTTCTTAAAAAGTTGGGTCTTCCAGCTGAAAAACACGAATATTAAAAAAAAAAAAAAATGGCAAAGCAGCCTTCTTGCCCTACTTTAAGTTTAACTTTCTTATTAAAAGTGTACTTAGGAACTGCTTACTAAAGTTAACCACTTACTAAAGTATCACTCACCAGTCTTTATCTCCTCCCACAGGTGAAAACCCTCACATAGGCATAGACATGATAGACAACGATCAAGGCTCAAGTAGTCCCAGTAATGATGAAGCAGCAATGGCTGTCATAATGAGCCTCTTGGAAGCAGATGCTGGACTTGGTGGCCCTGTTGACTTCAGTGACTTGCCATGGCCGCTGTAAACACTATATGTTGCTTTGGCAACAGCTGCAGTATCAAAGTGCATTACTGATGGAGTTATACAGTCTGTGAAGCTTACTGGATAAGGAGAGAACAGCTTTTATGTACTGTCTTCATAAAAGCCATCTCAGAGCCATTGATACAAGTCAATCTTAACTATGTGTAACTTCAGAAAAAGTGGAACTAAAGCCTGCTCCAGTGTTTCCTCATCATTGATTATTGGGCTAGCTGTGGATAGCTTGCATTAATTGTATATTTTGGATTCTGTTTGTGTTGAATTTTTTAATCATTGTGCACAGAAGCATCATTGGTAGCTTTTATATGCAAATGGTCATTTCAGATGTATGGTGTTTTTACACTACAAAGAAGTTCCCCATGTGGATATTTCTTATACTAATTGTATCATAAAACCGTTTATTCTTCCTTGTAAGAATCCTTTACTATAAATATGGGTTAAAGTATAATGTATTAGTTAAATATTTTTAATAAATGTTTCCCTTGTTCTATAAATATTGTTCACATTGCAAATAATTAAGGAAAAAATGCTATAGGGCTAGATCATTAATTTTCCATGGTGGCTGTTAATGGCTGATCCACACCAAAAGCATTTACAGTGCCTTTCTGGTCTTCATAAAAATTCCAGGACATACATAATTTTCCTGTCACTTGTTTAGCTGTACTGTAATTTTAGTTTCTGTGAGAACAAAGATATTACTGCTTAAACACAAACTTCAAGTCCTCTGAAATTACAAACTCAAGATTAGCAGAACAAACTAGCTTCTCTAATACAACTCCTCTCTACCAGTTGTATGGCTTCAGACATTAAGTGACCCCAGACTGAAAGCATCTAAATACTTCTGATTTCTTCTTGAACTGAATCATAAAATATTAAAAAACAAAGCAAAAACATATGCATAAACAATTTGCTTGGCAAAACAGCAGAGTATAATGAAGAAAGCACTGAACTAGTATCAGAATTTGGCTCTGAAACTTAAGGTTACTATAGAACCTAGTACAAGTATATTGTCTTCGTATCAGGTTGCACTAGAAAATATTCCCTTTTCAGCTCTAATGATGTTTTGGATTTATAGTATATTTTATAGTTAGTGGAGATTTAAGTGCCTCATCACACATGTATCAAACTGGAGTTCCTTGAGCTACTTCCTGGTTTCTAATTATACTGACACCAATAAAACAGGAAATCTGCAAAATGCAAGACTGAAAATCTGGTCAAGATGGTTATAAAGATCAGAAACATTAAAACAATGGAATTTTATTTTGATGAAAAACGAGTTTACAATCATTTAGTAAATGAAGAGCAAACACTTCATTTTCTTATCCCATAACTTTCAAAAAAATCATTAGTAAATAAATATCTGTGAACAGATTAAGGGTAAGGCAGACCGGATAATAACCCACCTCTGATGTTCACACTCCCTGCATGTAACACTTGAAAAGGATGAAAACGGCACTGAGATAACTGATAAGATATGGTTGAATCTCATCCTCATCATTCAAATAAGCCCAGTGATACTCATTTTTTGCTCATCATGGGCAGCAAACTATACACATTTTACTGAAGGAATACTTTGATAGAAGCACTTATTTAAATTATATTGTGCATCACAACTATAAAAATGGCTTGAACATTCAGTTCCACTTAACCACCATTTATAAAGTGCAGCTATATAATGTTCTACATTTTATCTGGGGTGTGATGAATATCAATCTAGACAAAGTACCCCAGCTGCCAATTTCCACCACTTCTGGAAAGATCTAGATGTGTAAAAAGGACTGTCCCCCATACAAAGAACCAATTTCACAAACCTACTGGTAAACAAATACATTTATATAACTGGAACCTCAAGATGCTAGAGTTGTACTCATTTAAAAACCCATTCAGCTACCTTTGGTCTTTAAAAAAAGCCTACACTGCAATATCCTAAACATCGTTCTGTGCATCTCACAATGAAGAGAGTGGCCTTGCAGTGCAGGATAAGGAGAGTACAGTGTCACCGTGAAGAGTAGCATGCTATGGTTTCAAGAAACATCACCGTCACAGCATCGGATTCTGTGCATCAGGATCGAGGTCATTATTGCCAGAAGGGGGATGGATGGGTAGAATATCCAGCTCATCCACTTGCGGAGTCGGATGCATGACTACCAGCTGGTCCTGGGGAATGTCTGCAGCAGCAGCAGCAAGGTTGGTGATAGATTTACTCTTCACACACTGAAAGTCTACATGCCGGCTCTTTCCTTCTTCCTTCTCCCAAGACATTCGAATAAAGGGTCTTTGGACATAGTTGTAAATCACTTCGGGGCGGCCCCCAGGCCTTTTCTTTACTTTTTCTTTGTAGGTAGGATAACCTGAAGGAGAGAAGTTTTTAAAAACAGGATATGCATACATACACCTATGCGCACGTGTGCACGTGTGCGCACGCACGCGCACACACACACACACACAGGTCCCCACATTCCTCATTCAGTTTAACCTAAAGAGGGCTACTATAGTTCTTGAACAAAACATAGATTAAAATAAAGAAGGAAACCAATATTCTCTTTGGTCATTAGTTCAACAGCAAGAAACTGAAATCCTACTGATATAATTCACAAAACCTCTCACCAACCACCAGAAAAACTTTCAGAGAGCATGGTGGGGCTGAGTCCCTAATACAATGGGAAGAAATCCAGTGTATCATGGGCTCTGGTTGTGCACCCTTGATATCCCTGATCCCTTCCCCACACAATTATTTGGCCTCAGGGCCTGCAATTTACTGCCATATAAAGCTTTCTACTTTCTTTAAACCTAATCTCATCTTTACATCATTTTGGCTTTTTTCTTTCCTTTTTACTGTTCAAGTGGCGAGAAGCTGTAGCCATCTCCAGCTTCACTGATTCCAGGTATTTCCGTGTCTAGGTCAACAAAGCCAATATTTTAACCTCTATATCATTTAAATGTTACTACTCTGAACAATCAAGTTCATTCAGACTGGCAATTCCAAAGTAGCATGGACCAAAAAAAAAAAAAGTTGCCTGCCATTTCAGTAAATAGAAATGTTGTGACCATCAAGTCATCTGCCCCTGCAGCCCACCCCCGACCCAAGGGTGCCCCTGAGGGGAATTCAGGGTGGAAAAATAGCCCTAGATAGTTAAGATGTGTATCAAAGGAATAATTTCAACAAGCCCAGACTCCTGCATTTTCCCAAAGGTAGAGAGGCACTAAAATCAATACTTGAGATGTCTGCTTTTTGTGATTAGCAATAATCTTTTGATCATTTTTTTCTCTTGTCCCAGCAAAAATTCCTACATATCCCAGCTCCTCCCTTACCTCCTTGGAAAAGTTTCTTAGGGCAATCTGAGAGGCTATATCCAAGGCTACAATTGACAGTAAGGCCACTAAAAAAAACATAATTCTGAACTTCCAAGTTGTGCAACATTTTTTTTTTTCAGTAGACACATCTTTCCCCAGTAATTATACATCTTCCTTCTCTTAGATCATAGTCACTGAAGAGTAACAACTGGTAACAACCATCCCAGTCTTGGGAACATTTCAGTCATTTACCAGTATGGCAGTTTCTCTAAAGATATACTTTCCTTAGATGCTATCACAAGTTCCTTCTCTTTCCTACTAGCGTGAATTGCTAGTTTGGACCAAGTACTGGCAAACATGTTCTGTAAAGGGCCAGACAGTAAATACTTCAGGCGTGTGGGCCATATGGTCTTTATCATACCTATTCAACTATGCCATAATAAAATGAAATCAGCCACAGACAATGCATAAATTAATAAGTATGTTACAAGAAAACCTAATTTATAAAAGACAGGTAGTGGTTGGATTTGGCCTATGGGCCACAGTTAAAATCAGATAAAAAAAAAAAAAAAAAAAACCCACACAAGCCTCACGTAGTCGGGGTTCAATTAAGGGTTCCTGCATAGGAGTCTGTTATGCAGGCATCACTGGCAGCTAGTATATTTAGCCATGTGTGGAGTGTGTGTGTGTGTGTGTGTGTGTGTGGTTGAGGTGAGGGAGGCACAGGGGCAAGCAGGACTAAAGACCTTCTACAGAATGTCTTCTTCATTTCATACTTCCAATTACCACCTGAAGGGCAGCTCTAGAGGTCAGAAAGGTTTCCCTTTCTCTGTTCCCTTCTTCCTGATTGCTCCAGGACTATTAGAAAGTCTTTAAATTCCCATCTCATTGTATTCCAATCTCTTCTCCAACACTGAATCACCACTTTCTTTTTTTCTTAACACAAGTATAATCATATTACATACTTGCTTTAGAACTACCAATGGTTTCCTCATGCTTAAAGGGGAAGGTCCATACTCCTCAGCACAGCGTATCAGGCTTTTTTAAACATAGTTCCAACCCACTTGTTATCAGTTCAAATACCTGCTAGGGGCCTGCTAAAGTAATTCCCCCTCCAGTTACAGTCTCTTTAGCCTGAAACCAAGCAGCCAAAACTCACTGTTTGCAAAATGACAGAAGAGGACATATACTGGTGAAGCTAATGTGCCCTCTTTTTAAACCCCAAATTTCCTCCCCTCCCTTTCCTGCAAAGACCTCATTTTGGGTCATTCTTTCCTGTATGTCTCAGGAGTCCCTCATCATCATCTCCAACAGCTCATCTGATCACTGACCTGAATACCGTAATCTTTGTTATCACCATCACAAACACAGAAAGTACTATGTGCTAGGCCCTATTTAAAGTTTTCTTCATGGATTAACTCATTCTACACTCACAGTAACCCTATAAAGTATGTATTAATAAATACTCTCATTTTAGATGAGAAAACAAAGGCAAAAAGAAGTGCCTTGTCCAAGGTCATACAGCTATTATATCATAGGCTTAAACACAAGCAATCTGGCTCCAGAACCTTTACTCACTACTCTAGGCCAAGGAACATATTTTGTTGGTTAGTAAGGGCACTTTAAAATAAAAGAAGGATCTGAGGGTAGCATCTGTAAAATTTCATTTAAATCACAAGGTAAAAACCAATCTAAAAAGTTAGCATTTAAGTAAGATGAAGTACATGGACATTCAATTCAATGTGAAAATAAGCTATTATCATACCTCAAGACACCTTAAGACATATAGTAATTGTGATCACAGCCCAACAGAACTAAAATCTAATTCTTTTTGAAAATTCATGTAAAAAGAGTGGTGCTGTTGGTTTAGTTGCTAAGTCGTGTCTGAGTCTTGTGACCCATGGACTGTAGCCCGCTGGGCTCCTCTGACCATAGGATTTTCTAGGTAAAATCTTGGAAAATTAGTGGCTAAACCACCACCACCAGTTTTTACATGAATTTTCAAAAAAGTACTAGATTTTAGTTCTGTTGGGCTAGATCACAATTACTGTTAGGCAAAGAGTCCTGTCATCTCTTATGGGAGTATACACACGTGTGCCAAACACAATACATGGGCTTAGTGAAAAATGCATTAAGTAGAGTGATGGCAGAAAAGACAAATTCATATCTCTATATTGCTAGAGAATCTTATAGAATAAATACTAATTCTTAAGGGCCTTCTATTTCTCTTCTCAGATAAAGAAAGCTGACTTTTGTTATTCATGTGTTTACTGCATGAGCATTCAGTAATCATTTGTCTGAAATTTTCTCAAAATATTCAAAATATCATCTCAATGCGATCCAGCTTTTAAACCCTGCTGGTTCCAAAAGATAATTAATTAAAAAAAAAATGAAAATGTCTTACCTTCTATCCCCAGTCTAATCTTCTTAAGACCCCTCTCCTTCAGCACCGATTTGGCCACATCTCTGTTTTCAATGTACTTGAAAAATCTATATAATTTTGTGCTATAAATAACTGGAAACAAAGAGACAAAAATATTTTCTTATTAAAATCAAAGTACTTAAGATGACTCAAGCTTATTTATCTTGATCATCAAAGGGGCCTGGCAACCCTAAAAGCCCAAATAATGGATGCAGTGATGCCAAAGGATGACTAGCCAACATGACAGGACAATTCAGTACAGTTAATACAGAAGCAAATGGCTAATAAGATGAAACAAGAAAAGCTTTCATGACCAATCAGGTGACCCAATCCATAGGAAGACTCTCCTTCTGAAAGATATATCATACACAGACTTACTGGAATGGGGTCTGCCCCAATTTCTTCAAATAAAGAGAATCAAAAAAAGGTATCAGTATCACATTATTATCAAGCAGGCAAAGTAAAAGACTTTGCTAGGATGCCTACAAGGCCTCATCCGGAGGGGAAAAAACTGCCTTCTCAGAAAGTACAAAATGGATACATCTTACATTTCATGGATTGAGCAACTATTAATAATTCCCCCAAAAGGCAAAGACCCTCCCCACAAATTGTTTTCCATTCAGGCGAACAGCCCCATTTAATACTGATGTTAAAAATGGCAGATTCGAGCATGTTCTGCCTAGGTTAGTCTGTTTAGAGCAAACTGGTTTTGCAAAGGACAGACACTCCACTGACAACATGTTGAGTCTTCCAAATGTGCTGGGCACTTCAGGGAGTTAGACTGATGGACCTTCCTCGCCTTCTCTCTTTCAGGTGGAGTTATCTCCCTTAAAAGGTGAACTGCAAAGGTTTTTTCAAAAAAAGAAAAACACACTCACAAACCAAACATGCTGGTTTAAGAGCCAATAAAAGGAAAAAACGTATATAGAAGCTATTCATGGGGTAAAAGTTGTGATTATTACTACATTCTTAAGGTTACTGATATTTTAAGATAAAGATTTTTTTGACATTTCAGAATGGGTAGTGTATGTCACTCTTAGGAAAATCAGCCTGAAGAAACAGGCTATCTCTTATCTCCTCAAATGTTATCTTCTTTAGGTTGGAACATCTTGGCATAAAATGATACATATTTAGACAAATTAAATAAAAATGTTTCCAGTCCTTTAAACTTCAACGTTCAAGAAAAGAAACAAACAAACAAAAAACAAACCAAAAAAAAACTGAAATGAAAAGCTCAATAACTAAAAAGGAAAAGCCAGGTCTAATATTATTCCTCTACCACTATAATGTCACTTCTGTGCTCTATGGTAGGCCCTCCTCTCTTGAAGTCAAACTTTCTGAAAACTAAAGCTCAACTTTTTATTCCACGTATTAGAGAAAACCATGGTCAGCAAAAAGCCTAGAAATGAGGAAACAGCAAAATTTTATTACTGCACCTGTCCACAAAAGAATCACAGTACTCATTCAAGTGTTATCATGCAAAGGAAACATCTCAAATGTAAATTCTGAAAACTACTACCATACTGTGTTGAAATAATCATCTGAAAATCTTTAGAATTAAAATTAAAAGATGGTAAAGTGTCTGTCTACAATGCAGGAGACCCAGGTTTGATACCTGGGTCAGGAAGATCCCCTGGAGAAGGAAATGGCAATCCACTTCAGTACTACTGCCTGGAAAATCCCATGGACAGAGGAGCCTGGTAGGCTATAATCCATGGGGTCACAGAGTTGGACATGGCTGAGCGACTTCACTTCACTTCACCACTTGAAACTCTGCTTTATTTTTAGAAAAGGGTAAATAAAATGGAAAAACCAGAGCTTAAAGGGTGCTAATACTTCATATAAATCCTGTTCTTGAATCATTCTTTTACCTGTAATTTTTTCTCAATCTATGGAACTGTTCAAAAATACTATATTGGGCTCACCAAAAAACAAATATTCAAACAAACAAAATCAATATGAGATATACTTTTTAACAGAAAAAAAAAATCAAAGGTTCTAATTAGAAGTTTAGAAGTGCAGTAAGAAAAAAGTCACTGCTGCTCAAGATGTGCTGTTTTGACCAAAAATACCTAAAGTTCCACAAAGCTTTCAGAAGGGTCATGTATTCTCCAAGAACACATGTAACATTAAAAAAGGAATGTCTTAGAACTTAAAGTCATCTTTGTAATCAGTGAGTTGAAGCTCTCATTTTATATACAAATAAAAATTCATCTCTATAAGAAACAGCTTTATTTTTCATTATCTACTATTCCAGGATCTATTTCTCTTGGATGCTTCTAAATGCCAAAAAAAAAACCCCAAAACAAAACTAAGCTCTGGATACTCAACAAACAGCAAACCATTTCAGTGCATGACATGGGTGAATACACTTTTTCTGTAAAGGGCCATATAGTAAATACTTTGGGCTTTGCTAGCCATGCGGTCTTCATTCCAACTACTCATCTCAGCTATTGTAGCGCGAAAGCAGCCATAGACAATACGTGAAACTTAATTCATAAAAACAGGCAAAAGGCTGGATTTTGCCCACAGGCTGTAGTTTGTCCACTCCTAATATAAGAAAGAGTTCAGAAAACTTCCTTTATAAAAACTGTCCTTTAATCAATATTATATACGATAGAAAATCTGTGGTGATTTAAGAGAGAGAGAATATACCACAGTACATACTTTGTGAATATTCTTCTCCCATCTGTGGTGGATACTCTTCATCCCAATCAACGACATCATCGTCTGTAAGCACCACTATGTGGCATTCGCGCTCCCCACTCTGGGCACTGGCTACCATGAGAGGCAGGATCATTTCTTCCAAGTAAAATTCGAACTGTCTGCGAGCACCATCATTTGACAACTCATGCATTAGGGCACCTGAAATAAAACCCACAAAAATAACTTCACTTTAGAGGTGACTGATAAGTAAAAGAAGAGCAGAAATAACAAACACATAAACAAACCACCACATTAGTTCAGCATCTACTTCGGGACCCTGTAGGTAATACAGTGGTTATTCTTCAGTCACTAAAACTTTTCTAAGCAAGAGTTCTTATGGAACTGCAGAATGTTATAGCAAGAAGGGCCAATTAAAGTCATCCAACAAAAGCCTGTTCACTTTATACATCATGAAGCAATCTGCCTAAGGTTACAAAACTAATTTTCAAAATCAGAATTAAATCTACCCTCTGTGACTCTGTTCTCAGTCAAGGTTATTTTTACTACATCATTTTGTCTTCAATCAATGTATGCAGTTATATTTTAAAGTATATTCTAAGGATATTTTTGCAGATTATCCATATGAAATAAAATAGTCCCCATAGTCCACTTCCTATATTTTCTTTCTCAGAAAATTATTTACAAACAACATTGATATTACTGTGTAGGAAGCAGAGTGAGATGAAAAGGGTCACTTGACTTGGGAATAAGGATGGCAAAAGATCAAGCAAAATACAGCATGGTACAGGAATTACCACTGGAGAAGGAAATGGCAACCCACTCCAGTATTCTTGCCTGGAAAATCCCACGGACAGAGTCTGGCGGGCTACAGTTCATAGGGTTGCAAAGAGTCAGACACGACTGAGCACACAGGAATCACATAGCTTATGTGACCCTAGAACTGAGAGGAATGAAAGATACACTTTACCTGACCTTTCTTCTGACATAACAAACAACTTCAACTTTCCAAATACACAGTCACAAACTCTCCTGCACCAACTTGCTGCTGCTGCTGCTAAGTCGCTTCAGTCGTGTCTGACTGTGTAACCCCATAGACGGCAGCCCACCAGGCTCCCCTGTCCCTGGGATCCTCCAGGCAAGAATACTGGAGTGGGTCCTAATCATTTTTATTTTATTCCTATTTCATTGGCAACATCCGATTTCTTATCTAAGGATCTGTTACCTGAACTACAAGGAGAGTGAGAGAAGACACTAAAACTCAAATCTATAGTCTCCCAAATCAGAGCTTTTTTCCTCTCTACAACATGTTACTTAGTTAACTATTAATATAATAAACAATTAAATAATTAACTATGTTATTATTATTTAGCCATGTCTCTCTCTAGGCTGCATATTTCCATTATGATTTTTAAAAATTCTCTTTATAGGTAAATTCTTATACATATAAATACATTCTCTTATATAGTCTCCAAATGACCTCTGGATTGTTAAAGAAAATGAACATCTTTAAAAAAAAATTTACTGAAGGAAAAAAAAATTTACTGATTTACAATGTTAATTTCTCTGTACAGAAAAATGATTTAGTTATAATGTTTTACAAATTCTTTTCCATTATATCACAGAATATTGAATACAGTTCCCTGTGCTATACAGTGAGTGAGTGAAATCGCTTAGTCGTGTCCGACTCTTTGTGACCCCGTGGACCGAAGCCTACCAGGCTTCTCCATCGGATTCTCCAGGCAAGAGTACTGGAGTGGGTTACCATTTCCTTCTCCTGGGGATCTTCCCGACCCAGGGATCGAACCCAGGTCTCCAGCATTAGAGGCAGACGCTTTAACCTCTGAGCCACCAGGGAAGCCCATGCTATACAGTAGTTCTTTTTTATTTATCTATCCTGTATGTATGTGTGTGTGTGTATATATATTAGTTTCTATCTACTAATCCCAAATTCCCAATCCTTCCTTCCCTATCCCCCTCCTCTCTGACAACCACAGTCTGTTCTTTATGTCTTGAGTCTGCTTCTGTGTCATAAGTATGTTTGTGCCCCTATTTTAGATTCTACAAATAAGTGATATCATATGGTATTTGTCTTTATATTACTTAACTTCGTATGATAATCTATAGGTTCATCCGTGTTGCTGTAAATGGCATTATTTTGTTCTTTTTATGGCTAAGTAATATTCCATTGTGTGTTTATATACACACAAGAACACACAAACCATATCTTCTTTATCCATTGTTGTCTATTGATAGACATTTAGGTTGTTTCCATGTCTTGGCCATCATAAACAGTGCTACTATGAACATGGGGTAACTGGATCTTTTCAAATTACAGTTTTGTCTGGATATATGCCCTGGAGTGGCATTGCTGGATCATATGGCAACTCTACTTTCAGTTTTTTGAGGAACCTCCATACTACTCTCTGTACTAACACCACCAATTTACATTCCCACCAACAGTGTTAAGAGGGTCTCCTTTTCTTTATAGCCTCTCCAGCATTTATTATTTATAGACTTTAAATATGGCCATTCTGACCAGTGTGAGGTCATTATAGTTTGATTTGCACTTCTCTAATAAACACTCTATCACTAAGATTTGGTATCATTATCCCTGGTTTTCTTTCTCCTTTCTGGCTGCTGTTCTTCAGTCACCTTTTTCAATTTTTTCTCCTCTAGCTGGCCATTCAGTTGTTCCTCAGTCTTGTCCAACTCTTTGTGACCCCATGGACTGAGGCACACCAGGCTTCCCTGTCTATCACCAACTCCTAGAGCTTGCTCAAACCCATGTCCATCGAGTCGGTGATGCCATCCAACCATCTCCTCCTCTGTTGTCCCCTTCACCTCTTGCCTTCAATCTTTCCCAGCATCAGGGTCTTTTCCAGTGAATTAGTTCTTCACATCAGGTGGACAAAGTATTGGAGCTTCAGCATCAGTCCTTCCAGTGAATATTCAGGACCGATTTCCTTTAGGAAATTATCTAAGTATTTTCTAAATATTTAGGTTAAATATTTCCTAAATATTTAGGTGGCCATTATATATTGATATTTCACAGGGAAGTTCTAGGTTCTTTATTTTCTCTCACCTTAAGCTGACAATTCTCAAATTTATTCTACTAATTCTGCCTGCTATATTCCAGATGCATTATATTCAACTGCCTCCTGAAATCTCCAGTAGGATGCCCTTTCACAGGCATCTCAAACTCAATATATGCCAAATTGAACTTAATCATTTCAGTCTCTCTCTCTGCAGTTCTCCAAATGAGTAAATGGCATCACCATGCACGCAAGTTCTCAGAACCATCTCAGATGAGTATTAGTCATATGACAGTCTTGTAAATATTTGTAAAATAAATGAATATTTGATTCCTCTTTCATCTCTTAACCATTCCTCAAGCCCTATTAAGTCCACCTCTTAAATACATCTTGAACTGTGCTATTTCTTTCTCTGAAAGATGCTATCTTCCAAAGACAGCTAAAAGTTTCTCACGCCACATACTTTTCTGCAACGGGACTTTGGTATTTCCTCCCAGTAGGAGAACACTCCAATTCCTCTCCCCTTCAATTTAGGCTGGTTATACTGACTTGCTTGTAACTAGGGGAGCACAGCAAGGTGATGGGTACATGACCTGTGGTTCTGCCTTGGTCTTGGGAATGCTTGCTCTTCCAATGCTTCCTCTCTGATCCAGTCTCCAGGCTTGAGGAAGCCCAACCCACGTGAAGAGGTCACATGTAGATACTCTGTTTGACAATCCTCACTGAACCCAGCCTTACAGTTGTCCCATTGTAAAACTCACCAGCTGCTTTTGCCTTCATTTTCTCCACAGTAGCCCCCAAAATACAAACAGACGTCTCTAGTTTAAACCTTTCATGGCTTGTGCTACCTCAGAAAAAAGTCACAAATCCTCAACCTGGTCCTTAAGCCTGTTATGTGAAAAAGGAGGCTATAGATCAGTGTCTACAATACTTTAAAGAAATTTTTTTTCTTTAAATACTAAATTCTGATGACTCCCACATATAAATATCTAGTCCACATTTCTCTCTTTAGACATGTATACCCAATGTCCTGCTTAGCATTTCCACTTGAATGTCTAACAGGTATTTCAAACTTACGTCCAAAGCCAAGCTTTTAAGTATTTGCCCCCATCAAGTCTTCCCCCATTTCAATCAATGGTTAATTCCACACTTCTAGATAGTTTAAGTACTATTCTCTCTTTTCAGCCTCATATTCAAATCAACAAGTAAATCCTTACAACTCTACCATCCAATATATTCAGAATTTGATCATTTCGCATTGCTTTCACCTTAATTTAAGCCAACATCATCTCTTACCTAAATTATGATAACAGTTTCCTAATTACCTCTTTGTGCCTACCTTAGTTCCCCCTGCAGTCCATCTCCAACTCAACAGCCAAGAGTGATTCTTTTAAAACATACATCACATCAGGAATACACCACTGCTGCTGCTGCTGCTAAGTCGCTTCAGTCGTGTCCGACTCCATGTGACCCCATAGACGGCAGCCCACCAGGCTCCCTTGTCCCTGGGATTCTCCAGGCAAGAACACTAGAGTGGGTTGCCATTTCCTTCTCCAATGCATGAAAGTGAAAAGTGAAGTGAAGTCGCTCAGTCGTGCCGACCCTCAGAGACCCCATGGACTGCAGCCTTCAAGGCTCCTCTGTCCATGGGATTTTCCAGGCAAGAGTCTTGGAGTCGGGTGCCACTGCCTTTTCCGGAACACACCACTGCATGACTCTAATTAGTGAATTCTGTGTGAACAGTGTGCCCATGAAATGGTAAAACATGGCATCCTCACAGATCAAAATCACTTCTCTGTTAAAAGCCTTTGATGGTTTCCTATCTCACTCAGTAAAGTCAGAAGATATAGGCCCTACGCCACATCATTTCCCACTACTGACCCCCTCACTCACTCTACTCCAACTCCTCTTTGCTGCTCTCGAACTTAACAGGCAAACTGCTTCAACACTTGCTCTCATTGTTAACCTCTGTTCTCCCTCCTCAGCACATATCACTATCTAACATATCATATGTTATTTGTTCATGTTACTTGCTTACCTCGTCTGTTGTCTGTGTCCCCCGAAAGAGTGAAAGTTCCATTAGAACAGGAAGTTTTGCCTGGTTTGTTCCTGCTGCATCCCCTAAACTTAGCACAGGACTTGGTACAGAATGAACAGTTAATAAAACACTTAACTAGTTTTATTTTCTCTCTATCCTCTGGCCTTATGTCTCATCACTCAAACACTAACTCTTCCAATCTAGCCATACTTCCCTTCTTTCAGGACCTTAAGCATGTCATATTCCTTCAAACCTGAAAGCCTCTGCAAATACCATTTCTGCTGCCTGGAGACTTTCTCACTCTCTTTCCCATTCCCTTAAGTCTCAGCTTTAATGTCACTGATTCAGATAATGATCTTCCATAGCCCCTTTACCATAGTATTCTGTGGTAATTCTGTCATAGTATCTCATTTTTTCACTCTATTTTCACAGCTTTTCATTACTTCTTGAATGCCTGTCTTCCCCGCTAAACTGTAAACTCCATAAATACAGGGACAAAGTCTTTCTTGTTCATATGTATTATATGAAACTCATTGAAAGCCTGATTAAGAAGGGAAAAAAGTTACAGAAGTTAAATAGTAACTAGAAACATAAAACTGGTACACAGGAATTAGACATAAAGAGCTGGAAAACTACGGTGTATAGGTAATATTTGAACTCCCAGTGATGAATGGCATTACTTAGATTAAATGTATAGATTCTGTAAGAGCGAAGGTAGCTGAAGACAAAACTGTTGGCAAGGAACACATTCAAGGTATAAATGATCAGTAAGCAGGTGAGAAAAAAAAATAGCAGAAGATCTAAAGAAGGATGTCAAAGAGCCAGAGTATTGAAGAGTCAAGGAAAAAAAAAAACAAAACAGTGAAACCTAAAGGAAATGCCTTTAAAGACAGATACCAGATTTACCACTAAATTTAACCTTGTTCAAAATATTGTAGTCAATTCAGCAAGACAAAAAGATATAAAAAGTTTTACTTACAAAAGGGTCAATTATCTACCAAAAATATGTAAGAAACAACTGAAAAACTACTAGAAATAAGCAGAGTTCAATTAGGTGAAAGTGAAGTCGCTCAGTCGTATCCGACTCTTTGTGACCCCATGGACTGTAGCCTACCAGGCTCCTCAGTCCATGGAATTTTCCAGGCAAGAGTACTGGAGTGGGTTGCCATTTCCTTCTCAGTTAGGTGGCTAAACACAAATATAGAAAATTCAATAATTTTCTTTTATGCTAGCAGCTAGAAAATCTGAACATATTCTACACACAACAGTAACAAAAATACAAATTACCAAAGAATAAACTTAGACCATTGCAGAAGACACAAAAAAAAACTGAATAAATGGAAAGACACAGTAGTTGGAATAGGAGGCAGTATAAAAAATGTGTTAATTCTTGTTGTCATTGTCCAGTTACTCAGTAGTGTCTGACTCTTTGCAACCCCATGGACTGCAGCACACCAGGCCTCCCTGTCCTTCACCATCTTCCTGAGCTTGCTCAAATTCATGTCTACTGAATTGGTGATGCCATCCAACCATCTCATCCTCTGTTGCCCCCTATTCCTCCTGCCTTCCATCTTTCCCAGCATTAGTGTATTTTCCAATGAGTGGCTCTTCCCATCAGGTGGCAAAGTATTGGAGCTTCAGCTTCAGCATCAATCCTTCCAATGAATATTTAGGGTTGATTTCCTTTAGGATTGATTGACCTCCTTGCAGCCCAAGGGACTCTCGAGTCTTCTCCAATACCGCAGTTCAAAAGGAACAATTTTTCGGCACTCAGCCTTCCTTATGGCCCAGCTCTCACATGTGTACATGACTACTGGAAAAACCATAGCTTTGACTATATGGACCTTTGTTGGCAAAGTAATGTCTCTGCTTTTTAATACGCTGTCTAGGTTTGTCATGATTTTTCTTCCAAAGAGCAAAATACAGTACAAAAGAGTATGAAATGCAGCACTTGGGTGCAGTCTCAAAAATAACAGAATGATCTCAGTTTGTTTCTAAGACAAACCATTCAATATCACAGTAATCCAAGTCTATGCCCCAGGCACTAATGCCAAAGAAGCTGAAGTTGAATAGTTCTATGAAGACCTATAAGACCTTCTAGAACTAACACCCAAACAAGATGTCCTGTTCACCTTAGAGGACTGGAATGCAAAAGTAGGAAGTCAAAAGATATCTGGAGTAACAGGCAAGTTTGGCCTTTGAGCGCAAAATAAAGCAGGGCAAAGGCTAATAGAGTTCTGCTAATTCTTACCACAAAATAACTTCAAAGAATCAGTGTAAAGCTCAAAAATTTTCAACTGATGTATTTTTGAATCCCTACAACAGACATAGGTCAGACTGAAGTATGTTTAAGCCTGAGGATTACTCTATAAAGAGGGAAAGACTAATGATACTAGAGAAGACAATAAGGGGAAAAGTGTCTTATAAATGCATGAGGGGATAAAAGAGTTTATTCATTCAACAAATGTTTATTGAGTCCTTACTATGTGCCTGACACTACAGCCACAGAGTGAAAAGGTATAGTCCCCATCCTCAAATTCAGTTGATTTAATGCTATAAACTGAAAAAAAGGGCAGGACAGAGAAAGACAAAGAGAAAACATACAAGTGTCTGTTGTTTCAGTGTTCTATTTCTGTGACTCCAAAAGTAGTCTCTGCCTCTTAATATCCTTTCTTAAACTAAATTAAATGTAACTTCAGTTTTTGATCTTCATTTGTAATCCCACTGTCTCCCACAAGGGTGGTGCCTTTCTTCCTAGGCCTTCTGAACTTGTCCTTTTGCAAAGTTTAAATTTCATTTTCCATACTACTTTCAAAAAGCTAAGATCATGGCATCCAGTCCCATCACTTTATGGCAAATAGGTGGGGAAAAAGCAGAAAACAGTGACAGATTATATTTTCTTGGGCACCAAAAATCACTGTGGATGGTAACTGCAGCCATGAAATAAAAAGATGCTTGCTCCTTGGAAGGAAAGCTATGACAAACCTAGACAGGGTATTAAAAAGCAGAGACATCACCGTGCCAACAAATGTCCAAATAGTCAAAGCTAAGGTTTTCCAGTAGCTGTGTTATGTGACAGTTGATCATAAAGAAGGCTAAGCACTGAGAATCGATGCTTTGGAATTGTGGTGCTGGAGAAGACTCTTGAGAGTCCCTTGGATAGCAAGGAGATCAAACCAGTCAATCCTAAAGGAAATCAACCCTGAATATTCACTGGAAGGACTTATGCTGAAGCTCCAATATTTTGGACACCTGATGTGATGAGACAACTCACTGGAAAATTCCCTGAGGCTAAGAAGGACTGAGGGCATTAGGAGAAGGGGGTGACAAAGAATGAGATAGTTGGATGGCATCACCAACGAAACAGACAAGAATTTGAGCAAAATCCAGGAGATAGTGGAGGACAGGACAGGGAAGCCTGGCGTGTTGCAGTCCATGGGGTCACAAAGACTAGGACACAATACCAATTTCACCTGGGACACTGTATTTTCATTTCTCTTAGCCCCAGGCCTTCATTCCTGAGTTCAGCCCTGGTTCTCAAAACCTCTTCTGGATTACAGTGCTTGCCTGGGAAGATAATGAGGACAATGAAGAAATCAAAGCCTAGTTGCCTCCAAACATAGCATTCCTTCTGCCTGAAACACTCCCCTCTTCCCTCTTCTCCAGAAAGCTTCCTCAAGCCCCGACAACTGAGTTAGATACAGCTCATACGTGCTCATCTAGTACCCCATTCTTCCTCTAACACAATATAATTTACTTATCTGCTTTTTCCACTACATTGCAAGCATCACAAGAGAAGGGATCTTGTCTTTTTTTGTTGCCTTTTACATACCTAGTATTTGGTATAAAATGAGCATTCAATAAAAATGTAGAAATGAGCAACAACTATGTAAACCACTGAATAAGTTGTTACTAAAGGATATCTTCTAATATAGTTGTTCACAATATATTTTCATGTGAAAATATAAAATAGAATGTACGATATGATCCTTTATTATTTTTATTTTACTTTACCTTATTTCCTAATTTTGCTTTTTTTTTTTTTTTAAAGCAAACCCTTATTTAACACTATGGGTCAAGCGTGAATGCACACTTGGTCGCTAAGTCATGTCCGACTCTGCAATCTCATGAACTGTAGCCCACCAGGCTCCTCTGTCCCTAGGATTTTCCAGGCAAGAATACTAGAGTGGGTTGCCATTTCCTCCTCCAGGAGATCTTCCTGACCCAGGGATTGAACCCACATCTCCTCCTTCTCCTGCAATGGCAGGCAAAATTTTTTTACCACTGAACCACCTGGAAAGCTCTTATGTGTCAAGCACTATCCATTTAATCTTCACAACAACCCTGTGAGGTAAGTAATATTAGTCCCCCATCTTAAAGATAAGGCAACTAAGAAATAAGATTTTAAGTAACTTGCCCAAGAAATCCAGGATGCTGTATTCAATATATTCAATACACTGAGTACTTTTATAATTTTAAGTAAGAGATAAACAGACATTTTAGTGTAAAGTACCATTACAATATTCAGTAAAAGCACATATTTGCAGGATAAAAATCATTTTTGGACTCAAGTCTAGACCTACAGTACACTTTCATATTTTACAAGACCGTTTCTATCTCTTCAGATTCTATATAGTTTTCTTTTAATAAAGTCTATGAGAATTGCTAATTTGTAACAAATAAATGATATTTAATAGTGATGACACGGAGAAGGCAATGGCACCCCACTCCAGTACTCTTGCCTGGAAAATCCCATGGGCGGAGGAGCCTGCTAGGCTGCAGTCCATGGGGTCGCTAAGAGTCGGACACGACTGAGCGACTTCACTTTTACTTCTCACTTTCATGCATTGGAGAAGGAAATGGCAACCCACTCCAGTGTTCTTGCCTGGAGAATCTCAGGGACGGGGGAGCCTGGTGGGCTACCGTCTATGGGGTCGCACAGAGTCGGACACGACTGAAGTGACTTAGCAGCAGCAGCAGCAGTGATGACAAGGTAAACAATGTCCAAAAGATTACAGAACTAAAATCCATTTATCTTTATGGAATTCTAGTGTCTTTAATTTGACAGTCACCAAAATTCAATATTTAGTCATATGCAATTAAATTAAAATGTTCCCATGAATTAAAAAACACAAAACTTTTATAGAAGGTTTTATGAAGTCAAGAATTTATAAATTAGAATAATGCTCATGATTTCAACAAAAAACATTTTTTAAGATGTGAAAAGACAGCAAATTTGTTCAACTTTACAGCTATATGCTTTAGCTCTCCAACTATTTGGTTTTAAATTTTTAAATATCATTTATATAGAAATGGATTCAGAGGTGGACCACCTAATCTTCTTTGTCTCACCTACTGATATTTTTATGGAGACTTTAAAAGAATATTTGGCCAAACAAAAACAAAGAAAAACTGGTACTTGACAGACCTAATAAGGACCACTCATTTTCAAGAAGTTAGACCATAATTAAGCATGAAGGATAGCTATATTTAAATATATAATAGATGCCCTACAAGTTTCCCATTTCCAATTTGTAACACACCAATGTTTCAGAAAGTATGGCCCTACTTTGCTAAGCTAGTGTTACATTTAGGTAATGAAGTAAACATAACCATATACTTGGGACTAACATACATCTATAACCACAGGTAGTAAAGTTTTACAATGGCCTCCCACATTATACAGCATAAATGTAAGAATATTAATTTTAAGACCTTTACAATCTGGCCCCCATTATTTATTCTCATTTCCTTCTCTTATATAGGTTATTTCCAAAGTATACCACTCATGTCTGTAATCCCCTAACCTTCCTACTCTACTCTTGCTAAGTCATTCCTGTTCATTCTTTACAACCTGTCTCTTCTGAACTCTTCCCTAATCCTACTAGCCCTCAATGACATCTCCTTCTTCTGGGCTTTTCCAACCACTTAATAACCAAGTCAACATTTGATAATTTTCATATACATTTTGAATTTTCTGTGTATAAACACCTTTTTTCTTAGGCATAATATAACAGTAAAAGGGATGGGCATGGGGGCAGGGGGGTAGCGTAAGAGGAAAATATCAAAGAGTTAGGATTTCCGAAGTTCTAGACTTGCTCTGAGACTATATTTGAAGTTCCTGAATAAAGTCATTTAATTCTTTGTATAAATGAGGGCTGGTAATTGGTATTCAATCTAAGATCTTTAATGACAAATACTCTTTTTGAGCATGATCTGTATATTCCATAGTTGCTTAGGATGTTATATTACATGGCAAATACAAGAAGAAATTATAAATTCTTGGTTGATGTGATCTGAGGAGTGAAGCCAAATACACACTTGGACAAAGTCACGGCTACCATGCTGGAAGATACAGACTGGCAAAAAATGACAGAGGAAGAACAAATAGAAGCATAAATATGGGAGACTCTACAAACAAAAAAATTAAGTTGAAAGAAAGTTTTGGAAAATTGCACCAAACAATGATCTCTGTGGACTTTCATAAATAATCTTCACGGTATTTGTGTTTTAGAATTCAACTAAACAAATACTTGAAGTCGAGATAAATAGCACTATTTCAGGTATTTCATTCCAATACATTGTAACTCTACAAACCATTCACATACAAAACATCATACTTACTGAGATCTCGACATTTAATAGTACTATATTCGAAAGAGATACAAAGATAGTCACAAGCTTCTCTCAATTCAGGAATAGATATGCCATCAGACAACGGATTATTCCTGTTTTATAATAATCCTGAAAAAAAATAAAGAATGCATAAAAGAATGCACAAGGTAGACAAAATGTATATTTAAGATTGGGCTGATACAATTTTTTAAAATTGTGATATTCTTGAGATTTCTGAATTGTGGAATTTTAAAGTTAGGTCAGACCTCAGTTCACCTAACCACTTTTTCACTTTACTGACAGGAAAAATTTATGTCCAAATGGATTCACTGACTCATCCAGTTATGAAATTATTTAACGAGAGATAAAGTTAGAATCCGTGTCTCCTCATTATTTATGCATCTCTTCTCTCTACTGTACCATGCTAATTCACAGGTATTCCCCCTTTACAAGTTATCTGTCTACATACCTACCATATATTTTTTAAAGAAATTTTAAGGAAGTTAAATGATATACTTTACGTTACCTTAAATATTACCTAGAGAACTGAGCAAAACTTAAGGTTTTTAGTAAAAGAACTTCAAAATTATTTCCAAGTATTCAAATATATGGAAACAGAACACACAATTATTATTCTTCCAAATTCTGTTCTTTGGTATTTCCCACATAAGTACAAACAATAATAGCTATTACCTCCAAAATCTACTTGAAACGCTGTTAGGGGCTGGCCCAGAGCTACAGATAAGTTACCCCACAGCTGTGTCATGGAGTAACTGGTCAATACCATTAGGGGACAAATGGAAGTATGGGCAACTGAAAAAGCACTTTTCAAAAAATTAAGATCTGCCTCAAGCTTCTTGATGTTCAGAGCCACAGTTAACACCATTTCTGAAGTTGCTACATGAATCATGCAAGACATCTTCTGGTACCTTTCCAAATACTTGTTAGTACTGATCACGATCAACTACTTTTCCTGTCTTGTACCTCCGGATCCTCCCTCTCCTCTTCCCACAAAACTATTTAAAGAAACCATATTTTCAAACTGTGGAATAAACTGTCACATGCTATAAATCAAACCTTTATCACTGATTAAAATTACAACTAGTGACTGTAGTACTAATCAAATATTTCTCAAAATAAAAGGTTAAAAAAATTAAGTTTTAATACAAAAATGATAGGAAATACATTTTAGAGCTGACTTTCAAATGTTCCTAAGTGTCCACCACTAGTTTTATATGCAACAAAATATTAGAATTCCAGTAGCCACATTTATTGTAACAGCAAAAAATTACCAACTTCTTGTACTTAATAGAATTAGGGAAAGTGGAGTAGTCTGACTATAGAAATGTTACCACTAAACTCTTGAAAAAGCTGCCTATGCAGACCTAAGAGATGAATTATCCCCTATCTTATTTTTGCAAAAGTTATAAAATTCCTTTATTTTTATCATGCTATATTTGCATACCAAAAGAAAATGAATTAAATGATATTAAAAAGTACACTGGATACTTCCATAGTGATATCCAAATACAATTCTGCTTTCAGTCCAAGTACCTATCAGAAAGGGTCAACTGACTCAATCAATTCACACAAGAAACAGCACTTACCAGAATTGCTCGAAATACTGTAGAGCCAATTCCTTCTGCCACCTCATACTCTCCCTTCTCATTAGGACGTGTAAAGTTATGTTCTCTGCCAGATCCAAACATCCTATGGTAGCAAGTAATTCAGAAATAAATCAATAGGCTATCCCTTCAAAAGAGAAAATTGTTTTCATGTACAAAAGTAAAAAGGAATTATAATTTTAGCATTAAATTAGCCCATGAATATTTATCAGACATTTATTCTGGCAAATGTGATAAATGAAGGATTATTAAAAAAAATTTTTGTGGGAGGAAACAGTAGTAAAGATTCCCCATAAGAAAATAAAATCAATTAATAAGATTCAAAAGCTAAAAAACTTTCCAGTCCCTTTTCTTCAGGGGTGGAAAAAAAAAATCAATCTAGGAGAGATTCTTACACTAATTTTGTCCAGACAAAGAAAAAAATGAAAGCGAGAGAAGAGGGAGAGAGGGAGAAAGGGGAAACTACTATCTTCAATGCAAAGTTAGTCTATTAAGTAGCATGTATGGTCACCTAAATAGAAAAAAGTAAAATAAGTATAGGCAGATTAGGTTATTTTACTTTTCACAAAACTATAAATGTAACAAATCCTGCACAAAACTCTTACACTGCCATCCTAGAACTGAAAAATAAGCAATCAAATACTGGGGTAGAAAGGAATGAAGAAAAGAATGAAAATTTTAAATAAGTAACAAGCTCATAATATTAATTTTTACAAAAAGAAGATGCAAATGAATTTTTATTTTTTCAAGTCATGTTGTTGGCCCTTTAACAGTAAATATTTAGGAAAAAAGCAATCTGCTAAATATGTCCTTCAAAACAAAAAGCTGAATGCCTAACTTTCAAGCAAATTTTTAAAGTGTGATTAAAAGAATCTGAACCTCTAAATTCAATGACAATATCATTACTAAAGTCAATACAGCTGATCTAAGTTTCCTATTCAACAATTTCCCAATTTAAATAGTTCCCTCTTTTCTTACAACACAGAACCTATAAAGAACAAAGCTTTCTTATTTCAAAGTTTCCAAAAGAATGCCAACTGCTTTTTACAGTTCCCATGAATATTAATTTTCATTCCAAAAGACATGCTTTCATCAACTGACATGAAAAGCAGCCCTCACTGATTTGGAAAAAAGAAGTGAGTCTTTCAGGAATCAAATGTCATGCAATTTTCTCAAATACTTGAACTTTTTACAAAAAAGGAAAGTTACTTTTCAGATCAATATGGATCACAAACACAAAAAAATCTTCTGGATTTATTTTTAAAAGAAAATGTAGCCTATCAACTGAAGGAAAATTTCAAATACCTACTTCTGCCTTTCAACTGTTTAGGTAAAAATAGAAAATATGATCAGTGTCAAATTATCCTTCTAAAAATCTCCCATGAACAATCTTTCCTTCAAGTTTTACTGTTTGTTGTAATGTCTTAGAAATAAATAAACATGCTTTGATTTTTTAAAAAAGTCTTTCCTATGCTTCTAATAATATGTAAAAGCCTATAGAGTACAAGTATTTTTTTCCTTACAGATGTAAAGTCTAGACTACTGTTAAAAGGAAATATTTGTCTACCCAAAACGTAAACAGTGTCACCTGCTGGCATTTGTTCTGGATTCTGAGATACTTACAAATTATACACACACACATACACAGGTACCCCGAATAGTTACTCATATGCAACCAAGCAAAAAATTCTAGTTTTCCTTTTTAACCTCATGCAAACTTCCAATTCATTTATGTGTTTCCTTCATTTTATATTAGAATTAATAGAAAAAGGCACTAATTTTATAATTAAGAGGTGTTTGATCCTACTTTTGAACACTTTGAAAATCAATTCTATACTGAAGTTCCCATAACTACAGCCCATATTGTCTCTACCAATTCTAGAATGTGGTTCCCTTAACTACAAATTTTATATTTATTACTCCAGACCAGTACAGAGTAAGGGACAATTATTTCTCCTTCATTCTACTGACTAATTGTTAACATTATTTCTTTAAATACATCAAACTGATAACTCATTCTGACTTTTCAGCTAACCAAATGCTGATACCTGCTGTATCTGAAGATTTAATTTGGAAGCCGCAAGTGAAGGAAACATTATCACTGTTAAATTCATCTTGTCAAATACAATCTATGTTTTCAGATCTTTAAGTATCCTGTCTTCATATAATTACTGCATTTGCTATTTCTAGGTACAGCAAACATTATTCAAAATCAAATCAAGCTCAAGACCTGCCTCTACAATTTCTAACTGGATTAACTTGAACAAGTTATTTAAATTCCATAGCTCAACAGCAACACTGTATTCCACTAGAGAATATCTGTAAAATTTTAAATTTTAAAAAAAGGCAATGGAAAAGTGCTTATTATAATACAAAAAATCACAATAATACAAACCTGCCCAACATTGTATTTGGCTGTGCAGTAAAAATGGATGGGTCTACAACAAATCTAGTGTTATCCACTATAAGTGTCACTCGTTCTGATGTTCTTACATTCCGAGCTCCTTCTTTTGCATTTTCATACACAAATACCATTTCCCCAGACGTCTTACAGCTACTGTTGAACTTGACTGACTACTGTTTCTGCTGCTGTTCCCAGCACTGCTGCTGGATCCATCTGGAGACACTTTCTGAGGACGAGGACTGCTTGGACGAGAGGAACTATGATCTTTTTCACGTTCTGAAATAAAGAGGTTAAACAAATTTATGCAAATTTTTTAAAAGATACAAGAGATACATATATATCTTTTGAAAATAGTGATTTAGAAAAGTAGTTTTATATCATAGCAATTCTGCTTTTTTTATTTCAAATAACATTTTCATAGAACATCAACCTTCATTTATTTCCTAGAAATAAAACCTAAAACATTACATTGTTTTCTAAAACAATTTTGTAGACTTTTTTAAAAAGACATTTACCTAACCAATACTGACCTAGACTAAGATCAAAATTAAACTGAATTATATTACTGCTGTACTTAAAAATATACAGAAACAAAAGAAGTACAATATTCTAAGTCAAATAAGCAAGCACTGAAAGTCAGTAAAAGATTAATAATAATTTTAACTGTCCTAAATACTGAAAGTATTAATACTATTCTGAAAACACAAAGTACAAACTTTGGACTCTTAACTACATTAATAAGGAAACCCCCAAACCAGGAATTTATCTCAGAAAAGAAAGGTACCAAATGAAGAAAATATTTTTACCACAGACACTAAGAGGTATTTATGTTTTCAAATGACTTTTAATGTTTTACCAAATTAGTTTAATAGCTGATATACTGCTTTCTTCTCACTCTCATTTTTGAAAAAAGCACTGCTAAAAATTTTTATAGGATATTATTATTATCTACAATCTTAATATAAAGAAACACTGTTAAAATTCAGAAAATTTTCTTTAGCTGTTCCAACAGTCTACAAAAGAGAAATTAAAACTAAGATTTTGTGATGTTTCCTTTAGAGATTAGATTACTAAACTTTAAAGGTGACCTAAAAATGTACCTCCATCTCATCAGTTTCATCAGCTTTTGCCAAATTCCTTCATGACTCAGGCTACTTAGAACACTCTGTACAGCTTTACGGTTATATAATTAGGCTTGCTGTATCTCCAGAGATACCCTGACACCTCCCTTGTAGTGCCTATTTCTACAATGTTGGTAGCACCCTAAAAGTAAAATTTGCTAAAGCAATAAAATAACTTATTATATCTCCTATTCTCTTCCCAGATACTAAACTTTGCATATAACAAACTGTTAGCTCTTATTTATACTTCTGTTGGTTTTTAGATTAGTATTATTCTGATTTTAAAGACCTACTTAGATACTGACAACCTCTCCATATAATTAGACCTAATATACATGACTTTGATTTATATGAGGTAATCAGAAACTACCTCAAATAGTAAGTCAAAATATTTAATTTGCCACTTCTGAGGGAAAAATAAAAATCAGCAAGCTCACATTGTTTATGTACATCTACTTAAGTGTATTTACCTGGAGGAATAGCATTCATTTATAATAAAGAGTAGGAAGGAATAAAGATCTGAGCTGTCAAGGGGGAAAAAAATCTACTTCCACCTTCCTTTTCCTTCTCTGTTTTTTAATTAAACTTAAAATACTGTCAAAAATCAAGGTAAATGACTCCATGATGGTTAGTCTTTCACTTCCTTTTTTATTATGATTAACAAGGATTCTTAAAAAGGTAGATGCATGCTTTTGAAACCTGTTAGGAAGTTTAGTTGATTTTACATACCAATATGGTGCTGCCGTGTTGGAGAAGTAACATTTCTAATACAAGGAGTGAGCTGAGATTCTGTTCTTTCATGAGAAGAATCTCGTGATCTGTCACTTGACCTTCGTCTATCTCTTGATCTCTCATGTCCCCCACTAGCACCATGTAGACTCATTTTGGTGTGGTCGACAGCTCCTTTAGCAACACGTGAAGGAGTGCTGATAAATTAGAAAAGAAAATTAACCATAAAAGTAGAACATGAAATTGCAAACGCTTTCCAAAAGAACTCCCAATTAATATAAAACTACTAATATTCTGAAGTGCAACAGTCAAATACTATTATACTTAACACTTCTGAAACCTAATTTAAACTGCAGGTTTCATATTCTGGAACACTATGTATTTAAAGATCACATACTCCATTTCAGTTTTTTTAAGGATAAGAAAACTAAAGCCCAGAAAGGTTAACTGACTGTTGAGTTAGTAGCATGGTAGAAGAGGTAGCAGTACTAGTACTAGCAGTAGAGAACATCCAAATCTCTTAAATATAAACTCAAGTGTTCTCCTGGTTTTTCTGATTGTAAGGGAAAAGGAGAGGGTGAGCATCAGCTTCTGGAACTCTTAAACACTGAGGTATGGGACAAAGTAATTGGTCTTGCTGCCAAATAAGAATACATGCTAGGGACTTCCCTGGTAGTAGAGTGGTTAAGACTCCCCCCAAGGCCAATGCAGAGAGCATAGGACTAAGATTCTACATGCCATGAAACATTGTCAAAAAGTAATTAAAAAAAAAAAAGAATACATGCTAACTCCAATCAATTCATTTTGATTGACTCTTTTTGAAAGCATTTTTGAACTTTTGAAAAGCATTTTTCTAAAAAGCTAATAGCACTGACTAAATAAATTTACAGAATTTAAAATTTTAAAACATCTTACATAGAATAAATTTGCCCATGGGAAGTGAATAACTGAGGATGATTAAGATATTCTAGTTGACAGCATTCATTCACACAATTATTTATTAAATTATATGTACTATGTGCACAGTGCTATTACATGCCAGGATAGAAGCAGCTTCCTTAGAATGCTTATGATTAAGTGCAGCAGCTATACATGAATTATTCCATTTAAACAATGTAAACAATTCAAATGTTCTCCCAAATTTAAAATATGAAATAATTAAATGTATCTCAAATACAATAAATGAATGACAGATAATAAATGCTCTAAGATCTCACAAGATGATGTTACTGTAAATCCCTGATGAACCTGGCACAAACAGATAGCTAATATTTAATAATCAAAGTACACTGCAAGTAAGAAAACTGAGAGGAACAAAAATGAAAGAGCCTAACCTAAGGCAGGTGAAAATTTACCATCTTATTAGCAAACAAATAGTTCATCATTTAAAAATGTTAAGTGCTTTTGAGAAACAGGAAAAAGACAGGAATAGAAGGAACTTCATGGCTTCAGAGTAATAAAGACTTAAAATCAAATTGTCTTTTAATACTTAATTGTTCAACATGTTGAATGCTAACTTAACATTTTGGAACCTTAGTTTCCTCATCTGTAAACCGTAGATCCTACTGACTTTCTAAGTTTAATATGAAGATTAAATGAAGTATAATCAGTAAACTGACCAATAATGTGCCTGGCACAACAGAATCACCCACTAAATGTTACTTTATTTAGTTTTAACAGGTGATGACATCAAAGTTCAAAATCACAAGATTTTGCTCAGAGTCACATAGAATTTTAGTAGATATGCTCATAACACTGTAAGCTAATCCTTTCAATTTATTCCAGTAGCCTCTTCCATGATGTTACTCTATTGTCCTTCGCCAAAACCACATTATTTAAAAATTTAATCTTGATGAGTGAGTGCTCAGGGATCATCTCCTCTGATTTATTAGCTGTAACACTGTTATTTTAGTGGTTTCTTTCATTATGAAGATCATTATCATCTCACTATAACAGACTAAAAAGACAATAAATAAGGCTGACTCTGTATCTACCCTAAGAGTGATTTCTAAGGAAATAAAGGCAATCGACCAGTTTTTATCAGTCATCTGTCTCTCATAAATCTACAGAAAGAAAAAAAAAGAACAAAACAACCCTCTATTCCCACCTTCCTTCCAGTGAAAAAGATCAGAGTAGGATCACATCATTGGAATGTAATTTTTTTTCTTTAAATAGAACAAATCAAAAGATCATACTTTTAAGTTAAAAACCTTACAACAGGAACAACGGAATTTCTGACTCATCTCCTAAAGTAGGAAAAAGAAAGGACTCCACAATAATAGAATAAGCATTATATACTGGAAAAAACCCTCAAATTATTCTAGCTAAGTTTTAAATGTACTAATAAACACATTTTCTAAATACGAATCTAATTGATAACAGATAAGATACAAACCAATTACAACTAAGGCAAATGAAGGATAAATGTTCAGTAAGGACCAAGGCAACTGATTATTTGAAAAAGGATTTCAACTAGACATCTTTATAGCTGAAAGATTAAATACCACTATGTATTTTGCTTAAATAGTGGCTTCATTTATAAACTGTTTAGACATTAAACAAATGTAAAAGGTGTTGTAATATATTTCTGTTCCTTTTTTTCATTCTCAAATGGAATGTACTCTGAATGAGACCTTCAAAATCAGATGTCATGGAAGACTAATTATATCCTACTCTATTTAATTAAATAATTTTAGATCAGGAAAGCACTCTAAGGGCAAACATAATTAACAAGTGCAAATGAAAATGAGGACAAGCAAGTTCATAGAGGATAACTCTGCTTCATGTTGCATCTAAGAGTTTGGGATACATGAATTGAGAACAGGAAAGGAGATGAAAAGTGTATCAGCCCCAATACCTGCTTCTAGCCAAGACAGAGAAACAAGGACTAAATTTACCTTCCTGTCTGAAACTACCCAAAAGCAAAATATATGAAACAATGACAAGACATAGGACATTTGGAAAAGAGAGTGATCCCTGGAAGATGAAAAAACAAATCAGATAAGCCTAACGATGAGCTTCCTTGGTGGCTCAGTGGTAAAGAATCTGCCTGCCAATGCAGCAGACATGGGTTCAATTCCTGGGTTGGGAAGATCCACTGGAGAAGGAAATGGCAACTCACACCAGTATTCTAGCCTGGGAAATCCCACGGACAGAGGTGTTTGGAGGCCTACAGTCTACGGGGTGGCAGAGTTGGACACGACTTAGCGACTAAACAACAACAACAAAGGCCAACCATTGTCCCAAATTACTACCTTGAGAAGAGTTCTTGAGTAACACACAGAGAGGCAAAACCCAGGCAGAAGCTGATGAGGAGCTGAGAGGTTGGGGACAATAGGTGGCAGAGTTCTAAGGAAAGAGTATACCAGCAAGGGAAGAGCAGCACAGAGAAAACCTCAGCAATCTGCAGAGTCTAGTCTAATCAACACACACATGAGGAAACCTCATTATGAAGCTGGAGAAACAACTGACTCAGAGAATTAGAGAAAACACTGCCCAGGACTCGTACAGAGGCAGGAAAAGGGCCTGTCCCTCTCTCCCCACAGTGAGGCTGGAAAACCTCATAAAAGGGCACTAGAGGGGCAATCTATGGCTATGAAGTGGGAAATAATTGAGTACTAACTAAACTGAGTACTGTCCTAGTCACATCCAACGAATGCTAATAGCAAGATGTGAAAGAATCAAATCGTTTCCAAGTAAGTAAACTAAATCCTAAAACGAAGCTCAAGAAAATTTATAGGAGTACAAAAATATCCATCAGCCAAACAAGGTAAATTCACAATATATGGCATCCAGTTAAAAATTACCAGGCAAGCAAAAAGGAAGGAAAAAACCTCAACTAAAACCAACACAAATATCTTAAAATAAGAAAAATTTAAAATTAGACACACATCTTAAAATTAGAAACAAAAACATTAAGAGTCATTATAACCATATTCCTCCAAAAAGTTATGTAGAAATATAGAATATTAAAATTAAGATACAAATCAGACTTCTAGAGACAAAAATGGTATCTGAGATGAAAAATACATTCATCTGGAATTAATAGAAGACTGTACATTACAGAAGATTCATGAATTTGAAGACTGCAGTAGGAAATACCCAAATGAATACACTATTCATTACAGGAGGATAAATTAAGCATAAGTGAACTATGGGTCAATTTTAAGAGCCCTAATATAGGTATAAATGGAGTCTATAAAGGAAGAAAGGTGAGGAAAAGAAAAACATTTGAAGAAATGTCTTGAAATGTAATTAAAACTACAAACCCACAGATGCAACATGCACAACAAATCCTGAACACATTTTAATAAAAAATAAAACCCAAAATGATAACTGCTGGCAACCAACCTAAGATTGTTATATCCTGTAAAAATATCTCTCAAAAATAAAAGGGAAATGCATTTTTAGACACACACACACAGAAAAAGATGAATGAATAATCATGAACAAATCTGCACTATAAGAAAATTTAAACAACATCCTTTAGGCAGAAGAAAAAAACAACTCCAGGTGAAAATATGGAAGTGTTAATCGTTCAGTCATGTCCAGCTCTTTGCAACCCCATGGATGGCAGCCCATGGACAGACAGGCTTCTCTGTCCATGGGATTCTCCAGGCAAGAATACTGGAGTGGGCTGCTGTGCCCTCCTCCAGGGGATCTTCCCAACCCAGGGATTGCTAGCAGATTCTTTACCATCTGAGCCTACACAAAGGAATTAAGAATAGCTGAAATAGCACAAAGTTTGGGAGGAGAGAAACAGAAGTACAATATTATAAGGCTCTCATACGACACAAGAATTATTTAATATAATGAAGGTAAATAGTGATAAACTAAAGATGCATATTAAAAGCTTTCAAGCAACCACTGAAGTACAGAAACAAAGAATTATAGTCAATAAGCCAATAAAGGGGATAAAATGAAATCATAAAAAAAAGACAAAATCCAAAAGAGGGCAAAAGGTGAGGGGAGGATAGGCAAACAGGAACAAATGGGACAAACAGAAAATAAACAGCAAGATGACAGACTTAACCATATCTATAATCACATTAAATGTACACGGTCTAAGCCATAAAAGGTAGAGATTATCTCACTGGATATAAAAACCAGACCCAACAAACAGTATGCCCCATCTACAAGAAGCAAACTTTAATATAAAGGTAGGAAAAAAAAAAATAAAGGTAGAAAGAGGTTCAATATTAAAGGATAAGGAAAGACAAATTATGCTAATACTAGTTAAAAGAAAACAAGAGTGGTATATTAATATCAGACCAAGTAGACCTCAATACAAAGACTATTACCAAGGCAGTTTGTAAGAATAAAGGGGTAAATTCACTGGGGTCTCCTGCACTGCAGGCAGATTCTTTACCAGCTGAGCCACCAGGGAAGCCCCTAAGAGCACTTAACAATCCCCAAATTTCTTCTGCCTTGTAACAGAGCTTCAAAACACATGAAGCAAAAAGGAATAAAATTATAAGGAGAACTCCACAATTATTGTAATGGATTTTCAAGATCCCTCTTAAAATATTTAATAGAACAAGCAGACAGAAAATCAGTAAAGATGAGTAAGATTTGAACAGCACTATCAACTGGCTTAACCTAACTGACATTTATAGAACATTTCATCCAACAAGAGCAGAAAACTCATTCTTTTGATATGCACATAGAACATTTATCAAGACAGACCATATTCTGGGCAATAAAACAAGTCTTAATACATTTCAAAAAAATTCATACAAAATATGTTCTCTGATTACAAGTGAATTAAAATTCAGTAACAAAAAGATACCTGGAAAATTCCCAAATATTGGCAATTAGATAACATCTTTGTAACAACCCATGGAGCAAAAAGGAAATCAGAAAGGAAAAGAGAAAAAAAAAATTTCTTTTTTGAAGAGAGAAAATTTTGAAGGGAAAGAGCCCAGTGAATCAAAATTTGTGGAATGGCATGTTCCCTGGTGGCCCAGAGGCTAAAGCATCTGCCTCCAATGCAGAAGACGCAGGTTCGATCCCTGGGTCGAGAAGATCCCCTGGAGAAGGAAATGGTAACCCACTCCAGTATTCTTGTCTAGAGAATCCCATGGACAGAGGAGCCTGGCAGGCTACAGTCCACGGGGTTGCAAAGAGTAAGACACGACTGAGCGACTTCACTATACCATACCATACTATATGATATTATAGCAGTAGTTAGGAAGCAAATTATATCTTTAAATGCCTATGATAGAAAAGAAGAAAGGGCTAAGAAAAATGACCTCAGTTTCTACCTTAAGGAATTAGACAGGGATTTCCCTGGTGGTCCAGTGGTTGAGAATTCACCTTGCAGTGCAGGGGACACAGGTTTGATGCCTGGTCAGGGAACTAAGATCCCACATGCTGCGGAGCAACTAGGCCCTAAAGCCACAATCAGAAACTCAACATGCAGCAACTACTGAGGCTGCAAGCCACAGCTAGACATGCCACAACTAAGACCCAGACCCAAAGCAGTGAATAAATTTTTTTTTTTTAAAAAAGAAACTAGACAAAGAACAAAATAAACCTAAAGAAAGTAGAAAAAATTATTAAAGAACAGAGTGGAAATCAAAATAATAGAAAATAGAAAAATTGGGGGAAAAAAAATCAGTGAAAACAAAGGCTAGTGCTTGAAAAGGTCAATAAAATTGATAAAATATCTAGCCAAACTGGGCTTCCCTGGTGGCTCAGAGGGTAAAGAATCTGTCTGCAATGCAGGAAACCTGGGTTCAATCCCTGAGTCAGGAAGATTCCCTGGAGAAGGGAATGGCTACCTACTCCAGTATTCTTGCCTGGAGAATTCTATGGACAGAGAAGCTGGTGGGCTACAGTTCATAGGGTTGCACTCCAAAAGAAATAGATGGAATGAACAATTCAATGTCTATTAAAGAATTTGAATCTGTAGTTAAGAACTTTCCTTCTAAGAAAACTCCAGGCTGAAATGGCTTCAATGATAATTCTGCCAAGCATTTAAGATAGAAATAATAGCAATCTTACACAAAATCCTCCAGAAACTAAATATTTCTTAACTCATTTTATGAAGTCAGCATTACCTAGATACCAAAACCAGAGAAAGATATTACAAGAAAACTACAAACCAACAACATTCAGAACATAGATTCAAATATGTTCAAAATTTTAGTAATTTGAATACAACAATATACAAAACTGTCAATATATCATGATCTATAGATTTTTATCAAAAATGCAAGATTGATTAAATATTCAAATATCAATCAATATAATTCACCATATTAACACATTAATGAGAAACTTGTATCTCAATATGCAAAGAAAATACATTTAACAAAATACAAAACCCATTCCTGATTTTAAAAAACAAACAACAACAAACACCCTCAATAAAATAGGAATACAATGGAATTTCATCAGCTGGATAAAAGATACCCATGGAAAACCTACAACCACCATTATACTTAGTGGTCAAAGACCAAATGCTCTCCACCTAAGACCAGGAACAAGACAAGGATGTCCACTGTACCATTTCTCTTCACCCGCGTACTGAAGAGTCTAGGCAGAGCAGTATGGCAAGAAAAGGATATAGAAGGCATCCAGATTATAAAAAGAAGCAAAACTGTCCTGATCTACAGAGAAGATAATCAATCATCTTTTATAGACTCTAGTACAAAAAAGTTACTAGAACTAAAGAGTGAGTTTACTATGGTCACAGAAGATCAATATTCAAAAGTAAACAATATTCCTGTATACTAGCGACAACAATCAGAAATCTAAATTTTAAAAACAACATTTAAAAAAGCAAAACCTGAAATGACCTAAATGTTTATGAATAGGTGAATGGATAAACAATTTGTGGTATACCACACAACAGAATACTACTCACAGAATACTACTCAACCACAGTAAGTATGAACTACTGATGCAAGTTATAACATGGATCACGTGCAAAATTATTAAGCTCAGTGAAAGAAGAGAAATACTCTTCCTTCCCCAAATATGGTACATTTGTATCAAATTCTAGGCAATACAAACTAATGTCTTATGTCAGAAAATAGATTGATGGTTTGTCCAGGCATGGAGTGTGGGAGTTCGAAGAAGAAGGAGGAAAAGCTTACAAAGGACCCCAAGGAAACTTGCATGTGATCAATTTGTTCACTACCCTGATTGTGATGAGGTTTCATAAATGCATACATACATCAAAACTTACCAAACTATACACCCAAACTCACCTCTTGGCCAAACACAGCCCAATTAAGACTACGCTTCCAGGAAGCTGATACTTAATCATTTCAATTACACACAAGTAAAAAAAGCCATGCCCTTCTTCTATTAAATTATAAATTATCTTTCACTAAACTACATAGATTCTTGTATCCGCCTCTTAAAATGGTTCATGTTCTCATGAAACCAGAAGTTTTTCTACCAACTACCATCTCCAACTGATTACCACTTGAAAACTCACAGATCAAATTTATTATCCAATAATGTTAACAGAGAACTCAAATAAGAATCCTTAATCATGAATCCTCTAAGATCACAATTTTATTAACTAAGAAATAATGCTTCCAGCCGAGAGCCAATGCTCCACAAGAGAAGTCACAGCAATGAGAAGACCATGCGCAACTAGACAGTAACCCCCTCAGCACAACTAGAGATAGCCTATGTGCAGCAACGAAGACCCAGTGCATCCATAAAAATAAATGAAATTTTTTAAAAAAGAATGCTTCAGCACCTCTAGATATATAAACAAACCCATCTTAAATACAAACCCTAATATTTTTTTCAAAAAAAAGTTTCATTTTTAAAATTTACAACTTTATGAGCTTCTGATTTCATCTTATACCAACTTTCACTTAACATCAAAATCAATAGGCAGTAAGTCTCTCCCAAAGTTTTTAACCTTATTAAAATAGTCACTCTTAGAAGCAAGTATCTATTTATATCAAACTTTGGAATATTAATTTCACATGAATTTCCACATGTGACTTTGCCACCTAATTTGTTTAAAAATTCTACATATATATACAACTTCCAGTGATAGGCAGGTTCCTAAGAAAGAGAAATTTTAGGGTCTCTATCATTTTGTACAGTGAAATGATGGATTCCTACAGGGGTTGGGGATAATAAAACTAAAGTAATACATAGAGAGAAATTTTTAAATTCAACAATATTGCAAAGTTTATAACAAAACCCATGCCACTCTCAGAATGGATAACGTGTGGCACATACATACAATGGAATACTACTCAAAAATTAAAAAGAAAAACCAACTACTGACACATTCAACAACGTGGTAGATATCTCAAAGGCATTATTATGCTGAATGAAAAAACACAAACCCCAGAGTTTACATACTATCTGATTTCATTTACATATTATTCTCAAAATAGCAAAATTACAGTGATGGAAAACAGATCAGAGGTTGCCAGGAGTTAGGGCCGGGGAAAGGTAAGACTCCAAAGGGGCAGCATGAAAGTTTCTTCATTGTGATACAAAAGTTCTGCATCCTGATTGTGGTGGTAGTTACACAAATCTGTATGTGATAAAAACATCACAGAATATTAGCAGAAGAACAGTACATATAAAAACCGATGTCTATAGTCAGTTACAGAATTGTATCAATGTCATTTACCTAGTTTGATACACTTAACTGAGATGTTATCATAGAAGGAAGCTGGATGAAGAGTACCCGGGAACTCACAGTACTTTTTAACTTCTTATAAAATAATAATTTTTCACAATAAGTTTAATAAACACAAACAAAAAGGCAACAGACAATGTAGAGACAGAAGAAAAACCCCTATAATCAATAAACACAGTTCAGTTCAGTTGCTCAGTCATGTCCGACTCTTTGCGACTCCATGAATTGCAGCACGCCAAGCCTCCCTGTCCATCACCAACTCCCGGAGTTCACTCAGATTCGTGTCTACCGAGTCAGTGATGCCATCCAGCCATCTCATCTTCTGTCCTCCTCTTCTCCTCCTGCCCCCAATCCCTCCCAGCATCAGAGTCTTTTCCAATGAGTCAACCCTTCACATGAGGTGGCCAAAGTATTGGAGTTTCAGCTTCAGCATCATTCCTTCCAAAGAAATCCCAGGGTTGATCTCCTTTAGAATGGACTGGTTGGATCTCCTTGCAGTCCAAGGGACTCTCAAGAGTCTTCTCCAACACCACAGTTCAAAAGCATCAATTCTTCAGTGCTCAGTTTTCTTCACAGTCCAACTCTCACATCCATACGTGACCACAGGAAAAACCACAGCCTTGACTAGAGGGACCTTAGTCGGCAAAGTAATGTCTCTGCTTTTGAATATGCTATCTAGGTTGGTCATAACTTTCCTTCTGAGGAGTAAGCATTTTTTAATTTCATAGCTGCAGTCACCATCTAAAGTGATTTTGGAGCCCAAAAAATAAAGTCTGACACTGTTTCCACTGTTTCCTCATCTATTTGCCATGAAGTGATGGGACCAGATGCCATGACCTTCGTTTTCTGAATGTTGAGCTTTAAGCCAACTTTTTCACTCTCCTCTTTCACTTTAATCAAGAGGCTTTTTAGTTCCTCTTCACTTTCTGCCATAAGGGTGGTGTCATCTGCATATCTGAGGTTGTTGATATTTCTCCCAGCAATCTTGATTCCAGCTTGTGCTTCTTCCACTCCAGCGTTTCTCATGATGTACTCTGCATAGAAGTTAAATAAGCAGGGTGACAATATACAGCCTTGACATACTCCTTTTCCTATTTGGAACCATCTATTGTTCCATGTCCAGTTCTAACGGTGGCTTCCTGACCTGCATACAGGTTTCTCAAGAGGCAGGTCAGGTGGTCTGGTATTCCCATCTCTCTCAGAATTTTCCACAGTTTATTGTGATCCACACAAGTCAAAAGCTTTGGCGTAGTCAATAAAGCAGATATAGAGGTTTTTCTGGAACTCTCTTGCTTTTTCCATGATCCAACAGATGTTGGCAATTTGATCTCTGGTTCCTCTGCCTTTTTTAAAACCAGCTTGAACATCAGGAAGTTCATGGTTCACATATTGCTGAAGCCTGGCTTGGAGAATTTTGAGCATTACTTTACTAGCATGTGAGATGAGTGCAATTGTGCAGCAGTTTGAGCATTCTTTGGCGTTGCCTTTGGGATTGTAATGAAAACTGACCTTTTCCAGTCCTGTGGCCACTGCTGAGTTTTCCAAATTTGCTGGCATACTGAGTGCAGCACTTTCACATCATCATCTTTCAGAATGTGAAATAGCTCAACTGGAATTCCATCACCTCCACTAGCTTTGTTTATAGTGATACTTTCTAAGGCCCACTTAACTCAGTGCTATTAACAAATGTATCCATAAAATAAGGACGGGAATTTTTTAATTAAGAGAATGAAAGAGTTCTTAGCTTTTTTCAGAAGTTAGAAGAAGACTGAAAGAAAAAACTAGTAATAAAGAAATACAAAATGAAAATGAAATGATGAGAATAGAGGAAAATGAAAGAAAGAAAGTGAAGTTGCTCAGTTGTGTCTGACTCTTTGCAACCCTGTGGACTGTAGCCCGCCAGGCTCCTCTGTCCATGGGATTCTCCAGGCAAGAATACTGGAGTGGGTTGCCATTTCCTTCTCCAAGGGATCTTCCCAAGCCAGGGATTGAACCTGAGTCTCCTGCATTGCAGGCAGATGCTTTATCCTCTGAGTCACTAGGGAAGCCCTGAATAGAGGAAGGCATTCAATACTCAAATAATATATGTTCCACACAGAACAGAGAAAAGGGGCGGGGGGCGGTTATCAAAGAAATAATACATGAAAAATTTCCAAAAATAAATATTACCAGCACTGCTGCTAGAAAATTATTGTAACAAATACACAAAACTAAAATATCTACAAAGTGAGTGGTATTCACTTATGTATGGCCCCCTTATGTAGTATACACATGGGAAATACAACCTTACATGATATCACTTTCCTGTTTTGAGGAATTATCTTTAAATGCTTCCAGCAACATCATAACCTGGTGCATCTTATTAATGTCTGCTGAATTTAGCTGAAATTTCAGGATATATAACATCTAAGCATTTCCCATGTCAACTGTTCTTTCCTTGTCAAATATTTCCATGTGTATATATTTGTGTCTGTAGAGATACAGATAGAAGCTTTACAGTTTATGAGGTGTTTTAAACATTTAATCTTTTAAAAATGCATCATTTTTCTTAAAAACAAGGTAAGCATCTTTGTAAATTTCATATTAGATGTTCCCATCCATTTTTTAATTAGTCTGTCCATATTAAAGAAGCAATATTATTTTGAGGGAAAAAAAGGTGTTTCTATTACTATGTTCTATATTATGTTTTAGATTAACTAAACCATTTAAATGATCTTATATTAATATATTTTAAGCAATCAATTTGCATAGGATTTTTACAAGCATATTTAATATGTTAGGTGAAGAGTTTGCAAAGCCAAATTCAACCCATTATCTCATTTTATAAATAAAGTTTTATTAGAACACAACCATGCCCATTAATTTACATATTGCTTATGGTTAGTTGTTCTCATTCCATAATGGCAAAACTGAGTGATTTTGACAGACTCTGTAGCCCACATGACCAAAAACATTCACTATCCAGTCTTTTACAGAAAATTCTTTTGTGAGCCTCACGTTAAGTGTCAGCAACTGTGATGACATAAGAAATGCAATTAAACTTTTACACCATTTTCAACAGGTTTAATGCAAATTTCTCTCCCTTCTTTTCCCTTTTTTTTCAGTTTGCCTTTTCTATAAGCTTTTTGTTCTTCTTAATTTATGGTCAGTTTCCCAAGAAACAAAAACTAATCACTGAAAAGGCAGTTCTCAACTGAAGAAGGGGCTATGCTCTAAAAGGCCATCTGTTAGTATGTTGTTTGATGCATACTGTCCATAAATATTTTAAACCAGATTTAAGTCCCAGATTCTCCCCTCCTCCCCTGCCGCCAAAAGACAAGAAATATAGCTCAAGAATAGTTTTAATACTAGTCTTTCTCTTCTTAAAATCTCACTGTCAGACACGTCAGCAACTCTAGTGAGACAGAAGCAGTGGCAATAGCAAGGGAGCCTTATATACTGTTGTATGACCACTCGAAGAGTATCTTTTCTTTGAAGTGAAATAAAGACCTAGATCCTAAGAATTCTGAAGAAAAGGAACTCTTTTTTTTTGTATGAAAAGATATTTATTGATATTTCAGGCCAATTTTATAGCCTGAAAAGTTCCAGATACTCATTTTTCTCCCCCAAGCTTTTTCTAGATTCTATAGATTCCTCTGTCTAGAATGTATTAAATGATTTTTTTTTAGAGCACTGGCACTGGAAAAGGAACTCTTATTGGTCATTTAACACTTTACTATCAAGGTAACTGTCAGTTTTCCTAACTGACAAAAAATTTTCATGCAGTGACAGAAGTTTCTTTTGACTTTAAAATAAAGGTTTCTTTTGACAGAGGTTTCTCAGATTTTGAACTTTTTTAATAAAGGAAGATGTTGCTAGGAAAGAACCTCTCCAAAATGATGAGTCTCTGAAAAAAAGTTATCTAATTGTTAATTGCTAATTTTTTTACTTCTAAAAAATAATCAATGGTTTTAATTCATCAATAAAGCATTAGGTACTTGCAACATACAATTATACCCCATAATAACTAAAATTATTCTTACTCTCTCCTCTAGCAATGCTTTTAAGTTTTATCATGCAGTCATTCTACCAAATATTCACTGAATATCTACTATATGCTACTTATTATTCTAGCCATGGTGGATATAAATTAGAAAGTCTCTGCCCTTAAAATTTATACATTCAAGTGTATAAAAACACAGGATAAATATATATAAATATATTATGCTGGTATGTGCTATGAGGAAAAATAAAGCAGAGTTAAGAGGACAGAGTCATCATTTTCAGGTGAAAGGTTCTATTTCACACAGTGGTCAAAGCAGGACTCTCAGAGGAGAAGATATCTGAGCAAAGACAAAGTAAACATAAAACTATAATACTGAAGGAAGGGTAGATAAACAAGATCCTATGCCAAAAGCAATCCTTGGCTTTTTAAAGGCATTCAAGAAGGCTAGGACAGCTGGAGCACAGAGAGCAAGAAGGACAGTGTTAAAAGATGAGCTTAGAGATAAGACTAGGTAGGACCAGATTATGAAAGACCTTCAAAGAATGTCAAAGCTTTTCTGTTTTTTATCTGAGTGAAATAGGTACCAATAAAATTTGAATTACATGATCTAATTTATGTTAGATGAAGCAGACAATGAAAGAAAGAAAGTAACAGTAGGATCAGTGACCATTTTGGAGGCTACTACAAATAATCCAGGTGACAGCCAAAGTGACTTGGACCAAGGCTGTAGCAGTGTACATGGCAAACACTGGACTAGACTATATATTCTGAAGAACAAGACTTCGGAATTTGATAGATTAAAAGTAAGAGGTGAGACAGAGGAATCAAGGATGACTCTGATTTTGGCCTGAAAAACTGAAACATTTCAGATTCTGACTTATTCTCCCACGTTAGAATAACAGTGGGAGGATTAGGTTTGAAAAGTATAAATGCTTTTTACACAAACACTGCAATGTTTATTAGACATCCAAGTGGAGATATCAAATATGGAGTTAGATACACAAGTCTAAAGTACAGGGAAAAGTCCAGGTTAGAGATAAAAATTGGGGAATTAAAAACCATTATATACTTTGTATTTTCAAGCCCTACCATAGAAAATTATAAAATATTTCTGAAAAATTGATAATTACTATGATCACAGATCACACACAGATCATGATCACAGAATTGTCATGCAAAGAGGCTTGTGTAACTCTATGAAGCTATGAGCCACACCATGCAAGGCCACCCAAGATGGACAGGTCATAATGAAGGGTTCTGACTAAATACAATCCACTGGAAGAGGGAAGGGCATATCACTTCAGTATTCTTGCCGTGAGAAACCCATGAACAGTATGAAAAAGCAAAAGACATGACACCAGAAGAGGAGCATCCCAGGTTGGAAGGTATCAATATGCTACTGGGGAAGAGCAGAGGGCAATTACTAACAGCTCCAGAAAGAATGAAGAGGCTGGGCCAAAGCAGAAATGATACTCAGCTGTGGATATGTCTGGTGGTGAAAGTCTGGCCTTGGAGTACAAAATGAAGTAGGGCAAAGGCTAACAAGAGTTTTGTCAAGAGAACATTCCGTCATAGCAAACATTCTTTTCCAACAACACAAGAGATGACTCTACACATGGACATCAACAGATGGTCAACACTGAAATCAGATTGATTATATTCTTTGCAGCTGAAGATGAAGAAGCCCTATACAGTCAACAAAAATAAGACCTGGAGCTGACTGGTTCAGATCATGATTTCCTTATTGAAAAATTCAGGCTTAAATTGGAAAAAAGTAGCAAAAACCACTAGGCTATTGAGGTATGACCTAAATCAAATCCCTATGATTATACAGTGGAAGTGAAGAAACAATAGATTCAAGGGATTAGATCTGGTAGACAGAGTGCCTGAAAAACTATGGAAGGAGGTTCCCAATATTGCAGAGGAGGCAGGGACCAAAACCATCCCAAAGAAAAAGAAATGCAACAAGGCACAGTGGTTGTTTGAGGAGCCTTTACAAATAGCTGAGAAAAGAAGAGAAGCAAAACGCAAAGGAGAAAGGAAAAGATATACTCAACTGAATGCAGAATTCTAGAGAATAGCAAGGAGAGATAAGGTCTTCTTAAATGAAAAATGCAAAGAATTAGAAGAAAACAATAGAAAGGAAAAGACTAGAGATCTTTTCAAGAACACTGGAGATATCAAGGGAACATTTCATGCAAGAATGAGCACGGTAAAGGACAGAAACAGCAAGGACCAAGCAGAAGAGATTAGGAAGAAATGGCAACAATACACAGAACTATACAAAAAAAGGTTTTAATGACCCACATAACCATGATGGTATGGTCACTCACCTAGTGCCAGACATCCTGGAGTGTGAAGTCAAAGCTAGTTGAGGTGACAGAATTCCAACTAAGCTATTTAAAATCCTAAAAGATGATGCTGTTAAAGTGCTGCATGCAATATGCCAGCAAATTTGGAAAACTCGGCAGTGGCCACAGAAATGGAAATGGTCAGTTTTCATTCCAATCCCAAAGAAGGGTTATGCCAAAAAATCTTCAAACTATTATACAACTATGCTCATTTCACAACAGAGTAAGGATATGCTCAAATCCTTCAAGGCAGGCTTCAGGAGTATGTTAACCAAGAACTTCTAGATGCATAAGCTGAATTCAGAAAATGCACAGGTACCAGAGATCAAATTACCAACATTCGTTAGACTGTAGAGAAAGCAAGGGAATTCCAGGAAAAAAAAAGTCTGCTTTATTGACTATGCTAAAGCCTTTGACTGTTGTGGATCACAACAAACTGGAAAATTCTTCAAGAGATGGGAATACCAGACCACCTTTACCTATGTCCTGAGAAGCCTATATGCAAGTCAAGAAGCAACAGTTAAAACTGGATATGGAACTGAACTGGTTCAAAATTGGGAAAGGAGTACACAAGGCTGTGTATTGTCACCCAATTTATTTAACTTCTATGCAGAATACATCATTTGAAATGCCAGGCTGGATGAACCACAAGCTGGAGTCAAGACTGCCAGGAGAAATATCAACAACCTCAGATATGCAGATGATACCACACTGAAAATGAAGAGGAACTAAAGAGCCTCTTGATGAGGGTAAAAGAGAGTGAAAAGCTGGCTTGAAACTCAACATTCAAAATACTAACATCGTGGCATCTGGTTCTATCACTTCATGGCAAATAAAAGGGGACACAGGTCAGATGTCTGATTGTGGAACTAAGATCCTGCATGTCTTTCAATTGCAGAAAAGAGGAGGGGAAGAATTCCTTTTTTAAGACCTTGGGAGCATTTTTTCTACTAAAAAGTAAAACCAATAGAAAAAATATATAAAGTACAAATACAATACCTAGTTTTAGAAATATTTATCATATGACCATGAATATTTTAACAAAGCTTACTTTCACAAACCAAGATTCTAGACAGAAATCAAAGCAATCCCACAACTACTCATTTTCAAATGGCCTTTTTTTGGGGAGTGGGTGCTGTATAGCATGTGAGATCTTAGTTCCTTGACCAGGGATCAAACTCGCACCCCCTGCATTGGAAGCAGAGTCTTAACCACTGGACCACCAGGGAAGTCCCCTAAATGACCTTTTGAAAACACAAACAACTTGTTCCATTAAATTCCCTCCTCCTATGCTTCATACTAAAATTTTAAATATTAAAAGAATTAAAATTTAAAATCTGAACTACACTGCAATTAGATTGATAAAATTAAAGATTAAACCAAATGCTCAATGAGGGGCGAACCATTAACCCTCTGGTTGAGAACCATTGTCTTTATTCTATATTCTAGGGCCAAATAACAACAACGTTAACATTTGAGCATTCAGAATATGTCAGGCACAACAGTGAGCACTTTAAACATATTTTCATTTAATCCACAAAACCATCCTCTTTTCACAGTTGAGAAAATGACGGTTTAGAGGCTAAACAACTTACCTAAAATCATGTAGAGCTAAGCAAGGTGCAGGTCTGAGATGCGACCTAAGAAGCACAACTTTAGAGTTCATGCTTTTAACCTTAACGAAATCTGACTCAAGCATGAGTCTAGTTTCTCTTCCAAATGACAATTCTTCACATATTTGACAACAACTTCACATATCGAAGACACAACTCTTATTGTGAGATTCCTTAACATCTATCACAGTTGCCCCCAAGACCTCTGAATTTTCAGTTTCCTAAGCTGATAAGGCATCCAATTTACTCACATCCTTCCTTCACATCTGAATTTACACAGAACTAAAGACAATACTTTGGTGTAATGAAGTGGCTCTAACCTTCTTTCCCATTCATTATGATGGTTTCTAAGGAGGGTGGTGGTGGGGGAAAAGATGGGATGATGGCAGCCATACTGTACTTTTGTTTTATATCAAGTTTATTGCCAACAACTACCCCTCAAGTCTTTTCCAAATGTGATGCTATAAGGTCCTGCTAACAATATATATTTGCTTTTCAGTTCTTACTTATATTCTTGAAAAGTTCATTTTAATTTAGTTCAACAAATCAGATAAATCACTTTGGATCATTAGCTTTTCATTTACTATCCTTTCTTCACTGTTACCTATAAATTTAAGAACTTTCCTTCTCCATAAGCAATAAGACAAAGCAATGAACACAGCCACCTTCTAGATCAATGACCTCTGAACAGGGTCCTTCAAAATGAAAACTGTGTTGATTAACACAATCCACTAATGGTTAACTCATTTTTCTTCACGCAAGGGGAGATATATATATAAAGACTTGACCAAAAACTAAGTTAAAATGAAGTTGAAGTAAAAATATATATTGCTACTAAACTACCAACTGTATCAGAGAAAAATTAAAATTGTTCTGACAATCTATTTTTAGCAAACCCATTCTGGATAATTTTTAACCTGTTTTTTCCCTCAAGTTAGTCATAAACTATCTTTTGTTTTTCGCTCTAAAATCTCTTTATCTTTTTCAAAATCAGGCCTAGGATCTCCCATCTTTTAGTACTTCTTGTATTCTCCTAAAACCTTTTAAAGACTACAAATAATATCAATAATGTTAAGATTTTACAATCAGGTTCTTTTTTAACTATAAGATGTTCCAGAAGACAATTCATTTAGCCAGATACATTACTTATCTCTATATTAATGGTAGCTTCATTCTTTACTAGAAATGCCATTGCTATTATTATTGATGATGGTGGTAGTTTGCTCTTCCTTTCTGCCAAAGAAGCTCCTAAATAAGAGTTGATGGATTTTTTTTTCTTCTCTCATTCCCATTCACTATTATTACTCTTTCATTGATAACCTTTTGAAAGTGTAACATAAGAAACTCTTTTGGCTGGCCATAGCATTTTTTAAAAGTCTCAGCTCATCTGAGCTCTTGTTTCCTTGATGTTTAAAAAATTTTTTCTATACATTATATTATGGCAATTTTATTTGCTCTGTTTTAAAAGTAATGTGCATATCTTTAAAGAATTCATTGTATAATCACATTAAGGACCTTTTTCCTTCTGAAAAGTATCAAAATTGTACTTTTACTGACCTCAAGATATTCTTTTTTAGAGAAATTTATGCTGTGAAATCAAACTGATGATCCTTTATCAAGAACCAGAAAAACTCAAATTCAATAAATTACAAAATATATATACAGGAAACACTATGCAATTCTTAAGAATTAGCTATAGAAGACTATCCCGTGACACAGGGAATATTCATGATTAAGTTTGCTTTTCATTAAAAAAAAAAAAAAAAAGGTGGGGGGGTTATATAACAGTACATGTAGTAATATCCCTATATCATTTTAAGTGTATATATATGAATTTACATTTTTATATACACACAGGGAAAAAAGGTTATATACAAAAATATTTAAAGTTTTTCTTTTGATAACATTTGTATTTTATTCTATGTGCTTTTCTTTATCAAATTTATGTAATAAATATGTATTACTCTTATAGTAACACAGGCATTATCTTTTTAAAAATCATCCAAACTAGAGAAAAAAATATTCTATAAAGTGTAAGACCAGAAAGTCTGGAGACTTCTGCCTTTATAACTTTATACTTACGCAAGCTTAGAAAAACATTTCTGGACACCAAACCAGAAAAAAAAAAAAAAGAAAAAAGGCCGAAACAAGATACCAACAGTTAGTCTAACTAAACAAGTTGTAACGATCGTTCACACTTTTAGAAATTAAATGGGAAAAGTCCCAAGAACTTCCTCACATTTCAAGTAAAAGAATGTTACAAACTACTTAATAACATTTAAAATAATTTTAAAATGTTATATATCCCCCCAAATCCATACAAAATGAAGACTCAGTAGGATAGGGATAATGAAGACAAAAGGAAAAATACCATTAATCAAATTATTTTAAATTGTGCCAAAATTTCCTTATAAAGTAAGCACTGTCACCTGTAAAGACTTAAAATCTTATAGGAAGAATAACTGTCTTTATTTAGGAATGTTTTTCTCATTGAAAATAAATTTGCAATAATCCAAAAACTTATCTGATTTACTCTTTCATTGTCAGTCAGAGTCCATGTTCTAAAAGACTAGGGAAAAAAGTCATCTTCACCAGTTAAAACTTTATCATTCAAATACATTCAATTCTGTAAAGTACACATAAAATGGATCAACTAATCCTTAATTCACCCAAAAGTAAAACTACATTCACCGTCTTCTTTAGGAAATTATTTCTTTATCTTGAATTTCATTTCAAATATATAAAAAATATTATTTCAAAATTAGCTTTTCCTTAAATAAAATTTTGTATGACATTCATAAGAAACAAGATCAAACATAATGCATTCTCAAGTTACATGATGATTCTACTAAGACTTTAAATGAAACAGGAAACAAAGCTTCAAATCTATGAAAATAATAAAAACACATACTATTTTAAATAACATGCCATTAAACTGACAATCAAGACATGATCTTTAACATTCAAAAACATAAATGATCATAATGAAACAAAAGCTAAACATATCTCTCTCCACCTCTCTCATATTTACAAATCTATAGAATTATAACCCAGCATATTATCACGTAATAAATGAATACACACCTTACTTTAGTATATGCCAAGGCAGACACACAAAAACAAGAAAAAAATTTTGAAATCAGAGTATAAAGGGACTCTGCTTTTTCAAACAATGCAGCACTGAAAGCCAGGTCAGCATCCTTGGGCATTACTAGGAAACTTTAGCACATCTGATATTTCCATCATCTTCAGAATTCCTCTGAACAATGAAAAAAATTCCCAGTCCCCTACCTCACCTGTCTACAGATTTCCTTTAGCTTTCCTCCCTCTACTGTGTAATAATGCTATTGCAGTTATTTTGGCCTTAAATATTCAGAGATACAACCCCCGCTCTGTATTAATTCAGTTCATTTTCTCACAGACACTGACTCAGCCGTGGGTTGTGCAGCACTGACGTTTCTAACCAAACAGCATCGTGTGAGCTGTGATCATCCCATTTCTCCATCTCTGTGCAGTGATTGGATATTGTAATTGATAGACAGGATGAAGAAAACTCAGGAGATGAGGGTTAGTGATATGTAGATATGTTGCCAAATACCATCTGTAAAGCTAATTCTAGCTCTGCCAGCTTGCCAGGTTTTAAAAAACTAGGATGCAGCTAACTTTCTTTTTTCCTTTCAATATTTCATTGTGTACCTTTTCTGGGCAATAAAGCTTCTCTTTAAAACCAAAGAGAAATAATATCTGTACTTTAAGGATTCACTAAAAGAACCACTCTTTAAAGCAACCCAACTTTTCCATTTCTAAACTGCTGCTAGGACTAAAGAGCGACTTAAAAAGGAAACTGGAAAGCTCAATCTTCATGCAGAAGAAAGGAGCATGCGTACTTCTATGTGGGAATGAACCCTTGCGGCAAAGTCTGATACTGAATGTATGATGCATTTATCTTTAGTAACCTGAGCAGACTGCAGATCTGAGTTTTAAATAGCTGTATTCGACCCAATTCAAATATGCAAGAGCTTTTAGCATGTTGTCACTCTAGGGCATTTTAACATTAGTTATATAGAAAAGGTGCTCTTTCTTTTTCCTTTTTAAACAGCAAAAATTCCTCTAATTTATAATTTAAAGAAAGGTGTCACAATTCAGGCCAAATAAACTTCAAATGAAATGATCTTTAACTTCTCAGCAAGCTACCAAACGCCTCAATATAAGTAATAACTATACAACTACTAGTCAGAAATAAAAGTTGAGTAATTATTCAACTAATTTATTTGTATGCACTTGCAGAGGAATCATGGGGACCCTGAATTTCATCCATGTCCAGATCAGCTTCCCTGTCTTGTCTTTTATATCAGTGTTACACCTATGAAATCTACATTCAAAGAAACTTCATAAAAGTATTCTTAGGTATTATTAATTGTATTAGGTAAAAGAGAAATCATAATTCGATATTCACCAAACCCTCAAACCTCCAACATAAGCATATGGATATAGTAATTACTATTGCTACTTCTATAATTCAAGAAATGTATTTTTATCCTTGCCAGAGAGGTAAAGCAGAGGGAAAAAAAAAAAATCAAACGAAAAGGATTTCAGAAAGCAGGCTATTCCAATATGTGAAAAGATAACTTTTTAGAAAAACTGCAAAAACTGAATCAATAAATATGCTTATTTCTTTATTGCTAAAGTCTAAGTGTTTTTAGTTCCAAAATTCACATACTGATACGATATTTGCAGGTGAGGTAATTAGCTCATGAGGAAGAGCACTCATGAATGGGACTAATATCTTTACAAAAGAGATCCCAGAAGGATCCCTAGTCCCTTCTATACCATGTGAGAACACAGGAAAAAAAAAAAAAAAAAAGTCTGTCTGAAGCAGCAGGCAAGCCCTTACCAGACACCAAATGTGCCAGCGTTTTGATTTTGGACGTCCTAGCCTCCAGAACTATGGGAAACAAATTTCTGCTGTTTATAATATAGTCACCCAGTTTATGGCTTTCTGCTGTTTATAATATAGTCACCCAGTTTATGGTATTCTGTTATAGCAGCCCTAACAGATTGAGCCATTTAGTTTTTGTAGATTTAAATCCCCAGTTCTGTTTGAGGTGTGTGAGCACTTATATTTTTCAGTCTCCATGATCTAGAGATGACCATATGACATAGTTCTAGCCAATAATTTACAAGCAGATGCCTGTTAGAAATTTTTGAGAAATTTAATTTCCTGATATAAAAGAAACCTCTTTCCCATTATCCCTGTCTCCATTCCTCCTTGTCTGGAGGGTGGACATGATGGCTGGAACTGTATAGTAAGCCATTTTGTGATCATGAGGAAACAACAAGAGAAAAATCAAAGATCTTTGACTTTAATATCCTTAAGGATACTAAGACACTAAGTCTACATCAGGTGATGCCTCCCTGTGGAGGCAAGTGCATACAAATAAATTAGTTGAATAATTACTCAACTTTTATTTCTGACTAGTAGTTGTATAGTTATTACTTATATTGAGGCGTTTGGTAGCTTGCTGAGAAGTTAAAGATCATTTCATTTGAAGTTTATTTGGCCTGAATTGTGACACCTTTCTTTAAATTATAAATTAGAGGAATTTTTGCTGTTTAAAAAGGAAAAAGAAAGAGCACCTTTTCTATATAACTAATGTTAAAATGCCCTTTTGTGTACCAAAAAAATAACACCCTAACTTAAGCCAGTGTTTACTCTGGCTTTTACTCAAATATCCCTAAATAAAATACACAAGATTAAAAAAAAAAAGGGGGGGGATGCAAAATATGTAGAAGGACAGATGAAACAAAATTAGCCATGAAATGATAACTTGAAGCTGGGGAATGAGTACAGAGGGGTTCATTATAACTGTTTTCTCTTACATGTATTTTAAATGCACCAAAATAAGTTACTGAAAATTTTTAAAAATAAAAGAATAAGCAGCTTGTTTATAAATTCTAGCTTTGTAATCTACAAGTTGGATAGTCTTAGACAAGTTTATTAACCTCATTTTTTCCATCTGTTAATTGGAGACAGTAATACTATTCATAGAGTTCAACCTTCAGATTTAGCCAAGGTAATTTCCAGAAGGTCCTTGGCAGGAATGCCCTCTATCTATCCAATTATACAAGGATTAGTTCAAGTCTCATTTTTACCTGCTCAGGCTGGCACTGATTTCTTCTCTGAACTCTTATTTTACTACAACTCATTACCACAATTTATTGCCCTCTTGTCCTCTAATTATTCCATACCTGGATATTAAAGTCTTCCATGATGGTACTGTGACAAACTGCTGAATCTTTCCAGAACTGAGCACACATTCTCAATAATACTTGTACTATTAGTTTTTAATACTGCTCAATGAATTTACATAAATTAAAAAACTACCACTTTAAAAAAGTCAAACTGAATTATTTTTTAAAGCATCTTAAGTTATATGTTTATAAGTACATAGGAACAAAAGCTCCCAAAAAGTAAACTGTTTTCCCATGGGCAGATTTTCCACGAATGAGGTTAAAATAAGGTCAAAGGATTTCCTCATCTTTCCATTAAAAAAAAAAATCAATAAATTTGTATTCATGTAAGCAACCAATATTATTGCAATCATATTTAAGAGTATCAGAAAGGTACTGATGTTATAGAAATCAGGAAGAGCTTTATCTGTTACTGAAGTTAAATAACAGCAATTTCAAAACTACTGTTTTTAATAAATCTTTCCCACCGTTTGCACATTTGCTTTTTATAAAGCAAACAATAGCTTATTTTTACCTTGTCACCACTTAATATACAATACAGTCTTGTACACAGAAAAATATTAAGAACTAGCAAGGATAAGTTGAAAGTCACCTGAAAAAATGTATACAATATATCAGCTATAAATACAGCCCCACACTTAGTGAGATAAAACAAGTAATCTCTTTACCTCAAAGACAAAATAAATATCCATGTAAACAGGCTGCAGAAAGAAAACTAGAGCACCAACTGAAGGACATACACATGAAAAAAAACAAACCAAAAAACACTCACACCATTGCTGTGAACTTTATAATTAAAATCAACTCAACATCCTCAACATCTTCATCTTAGACCTCACCACATTAAAAGCCCACAATAAAAAATACATCTTGACAGGAGACTTGAATAGTACTCATCACTCATATTTTCTAGCCATGTATATGGTTTAAAAGTAGCTGAATCATTTCTTTAAAATTACAAAAAGGATTTCAGTATCACTGCATGTTTTATTCTTTAAGAAAGGTGGTATTAGTTATCCTAATCAGGAGAATTTTACATTCAAGTAAGTTAAATGTTGAATAATATCCCTCAAGTAAATAATCATAAAGCACAACTCTCTATGAAAACAATGTTTACATACCTGCATTATGTGAGGTTTATGAGCTGTTAACACCTTAAAATATCAGATCATAAAGTGTTCTAAATGAACTGTTTCTCATTAAGTCACACAGCACAAAAAGAAAGCTTTAAAAATAATATATAAAAGGGCTGAAACTTTTGAAATGGGTTTCATTTAATGCATCAAACTTTAAATAAACCAGGTGAGTCACAGCAGATAGACTGATTTTACCACTAGGATCAGGATGATAAGCCAACATAAATACACAGTTAAATATGTACAGAGGCAAAGACTGACAAAAGTCTATAAATTATCATACACAGTATATTTAGAGCATAAAATAAATTCCTACTAGAGAATTTTAAATACAAAGAATTAATCTGTCTTGCCAGAGTTCCCAATTAAATTAACTATAGCATTGATTCATGGGGTCAACTAAGGATATTTTAACATTATTTAGAAACAGAAACAAAATTCATAAAAATACAAATGAGAACTAAATAAACACAAATAAGAAAATTAAAAGGAAGATGTTTCCCTAAAAGCTATTTAAAAAGAAATGCAAATATTCATAGTATTTTGTAAATTGGCTCCCATCCCCTGACAGGCTTTGCCACAACCAAACACAGCTTGGTTCTTCATAAAAATCAATTTTAGCAGAGTTCTGATATGTGAAATACATATTTTCTACCTACCTTGAATGTTTATAAAGTTTACGAGGTCTACTATGCAATTTCCGATCCCAGCTCTCTGGATCGCTGGAGTTACTGTCATAGGGGTGAGGCCGTCCTGCCATCCCACTGCAAGCTTCCTCACACTACTGCTCTGAGAGCACACATGCAGCCCACACCTACACGAGAGAGCAGGTGGGCCTTTAAATCTGTTCCACGCAGAATCAGTCACAGAACTATAGATATTTTCTGATGCTACTGTGATTTTTTTAAAGTGATAAACAGGATTATTAAACATCAGACACACAAAATGTCACAAATCAGATTCAAATAAACCCAACATCTTTTTAGGTACTTTTCATTTGATTATCTGATTAAATGTGTCATTCCTGTACAACATTTTATAATATGTCATTTGTATTTAGCAAATATACTTAACTGCCATTTTAGTACCTTATGCCTCATGCTTCCAAACATTAATATAGAACCAAAAAGACAAAAACAATTCCACAAAAGAATGATTCTTTTAGACAAAATTTCATTTGGAATACACTTCTTAATTACTTAAAGTTTAAGATGCTTAACAAAACACCTAGTAAGATGACAATGTTGTTATTTCTTAAACCAAGTTAAAGACCATGAATAAAAATTTAATATTTGTTCAAAACTAAAAGTATGTAAACATACTAATGTTTCCTTACAGTGCAATTATCAAAAAACATTTTATCAATGATTCATGTATTTTATGCCTTTTCATATGTAAGGCTTATGACTGTTAGTGCTACTACAGTCATCTGAAATTATAAGAAAACTCATTTAACAAAGCTTTACAAAATACCTGAACTAAGCACTTTAAAGTATATTCATTATCCAACTTAATCTTCACAATCAACTTACAAAGGTGGCATTATACTCCCCGAATACAGAAAAGAGTTTAGTAACTTTGCCAAAGGTCACAATGCTGGTAAACGGCAGGATTCTAAAGAACAATGAGAATGTATTACTACACAGAATGAAGTCTTGATACTGAAAGATGGAAAAATGCTCAAACACTCAGACTGGAGTATTTTGTTTAAAAATAGTAGGTCAGATTTGACTCAAAAACTGCACAAATACCAAAAGAAAAAACAAATAAGGTTAAACAATTTGAAAAAAGTCATATAAACTGGATTAGAATCCAGGTTTTCAGACACCCACTCCTGCATGCTTTTGTATATTCTTTTCTAAGTCAGATTTGACAGAGGGAAGTTATGCATAAAAGACAAAGGGATGAGAGATAGTGGGATGGATGCCCACATTCTCCATCAAACAAACAAAGGCAAAGAGAATCCAGAATTGGGGAAATACTGTACCTCACTGAATTGTATAGGTTATTCCAGTACAATTTCACCAAAAATGCCAAAGATAAACCCATGAAAAGTGTTAAGTCTATCTCAAAGCTCATTAAAAGAAATAATTTTAAAGAAATTATTTTGCTGTTTTAATTTTCTTCTGCATAGTTACCTAGTACTTTCTTTCTAAAACAACTGAAAAAAGCTAATAATACATGAACATGTTAATATAATAAATATGAAAATAAAGAGCTCAAACAGTGAAATAAAAATAGTAAAGGGGGAAGGAAGAAAATTATACATCAGCTAATTCAAATTTCTCAGCAAATGACACACAGTTTATTTGCTTAATACTTCTGGAAAAGAAAATGCTTCCTAAAAGATTGCTGAATGATTAAAAATCAGTCATATATTATATGAATATAAAAACCACAAAACTATTATGAAAACAAAAAAACTCATTTGATTTTTTAATCAGAAAAATTAAAATGTATTCACTAAATAAACTTTTTTAACTTCAATTTGGTATTATAGTTAGGTATCTGTACTGAAAAGATGAGGCAAAAGAGAAATATAAAAAAGAACAAATCAGATAAAAGAGAAATTCAGATAGGAAACAATGGCCACAGATCAAAAGAGATCCAAAAGGTAGAAAAGAATAGTAGGGAAAACTGATAAAGGGGGGAAAGAAAGATATAGAGGCTTAGCACGATCTGTAGAATGAGATTTAGAGCTTTTTCTCCTTACTGGATGGATAGGTTTACCCGGAAGCTATTTCAGCTATTAGCATTTCCTTCAGTGGGCACATTAGCTTCTAACCCTTAACTATATAAGACACACCCTTCTGGAAACCCACAGAAGGCCACTAAGTAAAGTAATAATAAGCCTGGACTTCTCTGGGAGGCCAGTGGTTAAGACTCCATCCTCCCAGTGCAGAAGGAAACTAAGATCCTACATGCCACATGGCAGAGCAAACAAACAAACAGAAAGAACAATCCTAAGCCATGGGAGACACTGATTAAAAAATACAACCCCAAGGAACGAAATGGCAACCCACTCCAGTACTCTTGCCTGGAAAATTCCATTGACTGAGGAGCCTGGTGGGCTACAGTCCATGGGGTTGCAAAGAGTCGGACACGACTGAGCAACTTCACCTTCACCAAGGAATGAATAAGGTAAATTTTGACTCATATTTTCCACTATTTTATAGTGGGTAGGCGGAGGAGCCTGGTGGGCTGCAGTCCATGAGGTCGCTAAGAGTCAGACATGACTGAGCGACTTCACTTTCACTTTTCACTTTCATGCATTGGAGAAGGAAATGGCAACCCACTCCAGTGTTCTTGCCTGGAGAATCCCAGGGACGGGGGAGCCTGGTGGGCTGCTGTCTATGGGGTCGCTGGGGAGAGTGTAGCTGCTGCTCCTAAGTCCCTTCAGTCATGTCCGACTCTATGAGACCCCATAGATGGCAGCCCACCAAGCTCCCCCGTCCCTGGGATTCTCCAGGCAAGAACACCAGAGCACATATCTAGTAGCAAGAAATATCAGTATGTATTCCTAATCAATTCTACTGAAATTAACATGTATATTGCAGCCAGCCACAAGAAAGTAAAGAATGTTCAGATGAAGACTACTGAAAAAGTCAACTGAAAAATCTTATTTACATTTCATTTGTTAATAAAACTTGAGTATCACCATGTGAAGGATTTCACCCCAACTTCTCATTCCCAATAGTAAGGGTACAAATATATAAATGAAGGTGGAAAAAATATGCCTGTTTGCCTACACATGTTAGGATATTTTTAAATACTACAGATTTAACTAGAAATAGATAAAAAAGCAAATGACACATTATATACTATTAATATTTTCAAATGCTAATCTTTTATATTTTAACCAATCTCTGTGCCATACTCAGTGAAGTTATATTTTTCTTATTTCATTTATTCATTCATGCACTTACTGAACACCTAATATAATATGCTAAGAAATTTACAGATGCTAAAGCAAGTTGGATGTTGTTGTTTGTTTTTTTTAATTTTATTTATTTACTTTTGGTTCAGTAGTTGTGGCGCACAGGCCCAGGTGCTTCACCACATATGGGATCTTCCCAGACCAGGGGTTGAACCCAAGGTCCCTGCATTGGCAGGAAGACTCCCAACCACTGGACCACCAGGGAAGTCCCTTGGACGTTGTTCTTGTGCTCAAAAAGTTCACTGTAGTATGGGAAAAAAAGACTCCACTAACAGCTCTATACCACTTACTCCTGTATCTCTCCTACCTGAGTAGTCTTGTGCGATCACCTCAATTCTTCAACCTCATTAAATCTTGGATGTTCTTTGGGATTCCATCTTCATCTGCTAAGTCCAGGAAGACAGCAGACAAAGAAATAAGAATCAAACCCTTGAAAACACCATGTTTTACACACAACACATACTAAATAAAAAATCCAGAAGTCATCCTTGACCTCTCCTTTCCTACCATCAAATCTAACTTCAAATTCTTCTTTTGACTCCTTCTTTCTCTTATCAATCATAAGGCTGTTGCCTTCATTTAAATCCTAATATCTATCAATAAACCTTTTAGTTGACTTCTTTATCTCATTCAATTCCACATGTGCTCTGCTGTAATCACAATTATATTTCTAAAAACTTTTGAAAGTGAAGTCACTCAATCATGTCCGACTCTTTGTGACCCCATGGACAGTAGCCTATCAGGCTCCTCTGTCCATGGGATTTTCCAGGCAAGAGTGCTGGAGTGGATTGCCATTTCCTTTTCTAGGGGATCTTCCCGATCCAGGAATTGAACCCAGGTCTCCTGCATTGCAGGCAGAGGCTTTACCATCTGAGCCACCAGGAAGCTTTTAATGGCTCTTTATTTCCTGATCTAAATTCTTTACCATAAAAAGTTCTTTAAAATCTGACATTTGCATCTCCAATGTTTACTTCATATTAGGCAAAATAAAGATCTTGTTGGGATCTTGTAATCATCAAAAAATAATTACTAGGTTATTGGAAACAAATAGACAAAACAAATAGACAAAATGTAACAATTCATTACTATTTTTAGGTATGACAGAAATAATGTAAACTCTAAATAATCTAGAAATAAACTGTATAGAGGATGGATCAACTGGGCCTATTGGCTAAAGACATGCATTCAGGACACTGCCAAAAGTCAATTGTGAAAAAAAGTGATTCAATTGCTTCTCCTCTTGGATATTACTATCTTAAAAAAAAAAAAAAAGTTGTAGAGGGAACCAGAATCTTTACAACTACAGTATCATAAGTAAGCACTCCCTAGGACACCACTTCCAGGCATTACTTGACGGCAATGACCCAGAAAAGTTAAAAAAAAAAAATCATGATAGTATATGGATACAATGTATTCTATCCTTACTATTATCAATGTGCTAGGAAGTTTATATACTTTCTCCTATTTAAAGCTCAAAACAACCCAAAATTACTACCTTGTTTCATAGGTGAGGAATGTTAGGGCTAAGATGAGAATCCCAGCCTAACTGAAAGCCCATGTTCTTTCCAACATAATAAGTGAAGTACACAGAAGTTCATATATTTGTTCCTATTGCTAACAGATGTAGCTTTTTAACGGCAGCCATATTGTAGCTTTTCCCAAACTACTGAGATCTCACTCTAAATAAGGTCACTACACAAGAGCTTTTCTGTTAAGTGAAATTGTTTTTATCTCTCAAATTTTGCAAACAAAGTAATTCAAGTGAGGTGTTTATTGGAGAGGAAGACCTTAAAGAGAAAGAAACCAGTGAAGAGAACAGAATCACACCGTGATCCCAGGGCAATCACCAAGGACTGTCTTCAGCTGCACAGAAAGCCAAACATCCAGAGGTGTGGTGGGAAATACTGGCCAAAAGGCAAGAAGGCGCCTGAGCTAGTAAAATGCCCTAAGGCAACCTTCCCTGTGGTGGAAAAGACCAAGAGGAGAGACAGCCCCACAGGGCAGATGAGTCATTTGAGATGGGCAGACTGAAAGAGCAAACACCTAAACACTGACATATTCAGAGGGGTCTAGATGTAGAAACAATTTCTGAAGGGCCAGAAACTTGAGGGACCATTTGATGAGATTCCCTCTTACAGGCATAAAAGAGAGACTGTACCATCTTAAAGGCACAAAATATATAATATAGATGTAACTGTGAAAGAAAAAGAACAGGTGGAAGCAACTTTTAAAGAAAAGGAAACAGAGGGATGAAAAGGAACTTCCTGCAAACACAGTTGAGAGGAATGATCATGCAAGTCTCCTGCAAATCAGTTCAGTTCAGTTCAGTCGCACAGTTGTGTCCGACTCTTTGCGACCCCATGAATCGCAGTACGCCAGGCCTCCCTGTCCATCACCAACTCCCGGAGTTCACTCAGACTCACGTCCATTGAGTCTGTGATGCCATCCAGCCATCTCATCCTCGGTCGTCCCCTTCTTCTCCTGCCCCCAATCCCTCCCAGCATCAGGGTCTTTTCCAATGAGTCAACTCTTCGCATAAGGTGCCCAAAGTACTGGCTGGAGCTTCAGTTTTAGCATCATTCCTTCCAAAGAAATCCCAGGGTTGATCTCCTTCAGAATGGACTGGTTGGACTCCTTGAAGTCCAAGGGACTCTCAAGAGTCTTCTCCAACACCACAGTTCAAAAGCATCAATTCTTTGGCGCTCAGCCTTCTTCACAGTCCAACTCTCACATCCATACATGACCACAGGAAAAACCATAGCCTTGACTAGACGGACCTTAGTCGGCAAAGTAATGTCTCTGCTTTTGAATATACTATCTAGGTTGGTCATAACTTTTCTTCCAAGGAGTAAGCGCCTTTTAATTTCATGGCTGCAGTCACCATCTGCAGTGATTTTGGAGCCCAAAAAAACAAAGTCTGACACTGTTTCTACTGTTTCCCCATCTATTTCCCATGAAGTGATGGGGCCAGATGCCATGATCTTCGTTTTCTGAATGTTGAGCTTTAAGCCAACTTTTCCACTCTCCTCTTTCACTTTCAACAAGAGGCTTTTTAGCTCCTCCTCACTTTCTGCCATAAGGGTGGTGTCATCTGCATATCTGAGATTATTGATATTTCTCCCAGCAATCTTGATTCCAGCTTGTGTTTCTTCCAGTCCAGCATTTCTCATGATGTACTCTGCATATAAGTTAAATAAGCAGGGTGACAATATACAGCCTTGACGTACTCCTTTTCCTATTTGGAACCAGTCTGTTGTTCCATGTCCAGTTCTAACTGTTGCTTCCTGACCTGCATACAGATTTCTCAAGAGGCAGGTCAGGTGGTCTGGTATTCCCATCTCTTTCAGAATTTTCCACAGTTTACTGTGATCCACACAGTCAAAGGCTTTGGCATAGTCAATAAAGCAGAAATAGATGTTTTTCTGGAACTCTCTTGCTTTTTCCATGATCCAGCGGATGTTGGCAATTTGATCTCTGGTTCCTCTGCCTTTTCTAAAACCAGCCTGAACATCAGGGAGTTCACGGTTCACATATTGCTGAAGTCTGGCTTGGAGAATTTTGAGCATTACTTTACTAGCATGTGAGATGAGTGCAATTGTTCGGTAGTTGGAGCATTCTTTGGCAAATAACAATTATTTAAACCTGGATAAAATTTTTTTTAATTGTTTTAAAGCAATTTTTGGAAAGTGTCCCAAAATACACAGTAGTAAAAGAAGAGTTTACTCTTGAAAAACTCCAGCTGGAAGGGAACAGAATCATGAGATCAACTTGAAGGTTTTCTATTGAGGGCCCTTCCTATCCCCTGACAGATAAGGTGAAGGCAGTCACAAAGCTCAAAGTGGTAGACAAAATAGTTCAGGGCTTGAAGTGCAGCTAGAAATTTAAGGTAGACTTACCAGGAATGGAAGAACCATAAGAGCATAAAAATCTGAGCATAAACTCTGCTCAGTTAAATTACACATGAATGGGAGGGTGGGGAGGAGACCCCAGGTAGTCTCTATGGTAGACCATAGAAGAATTGAAAGCTGCATGGCGTAAGATCTATGTAAGTTTGATGCTTTTTAAACCAAATGCATTCCCCAACCATACACAGCCCAAGCTGCAGAAAGCTGAAGTCCTTACTAGCTTGGAGGTGTCAGAGGATAGAGATTACTACTGGCAGACAAAATAGGTGTTAGGAGGAAATCCCCACCAGTAGGGAACCACAGGGCAGATGAGCTCCAAAATTTGACTATAAACTCTGCCCAATTTTTGGCTGACCACCAAATTACACAGGTACAGAGAACCCTACCCTTACCCTACTCTCCAGGAGACCAAACTGAAAAAACAAGTAGTTGAAAGAAAAGAACTGAGCACAGGTATCAGCTGTCTCACACGTGAGCTTCCCCAGTGGTTCATCTATAAAGAGTCTGCCTGCGATGCAGGAGACATGGGTTCAGTCCCTGGGTTAGGAAGATCCCCTGGAGAAGGAAATGGAAACCCACTCCAGTATTCTTGCCTGGAGAAGCCAATGGACAGAGGAGCCTGGTGGGCTACAGTCCATGGAGTCACAAATAGTCGGGGCACAACGGAGCCACTAACACTTCCCCTTTCACACTGCGTAGGAAACAAAGTTTGCAGATTATGAGTCCAGGCAAGTTAACGGTCCGCTAGAACCAAAAAACCCAACAATCTTCACAAAACACCAAAACTTTCAACCCCAAATTATGAGATCCAAGGAAACAAGACAGTAAAAAGGCAGTCAATAGAAACCGACTCCAAGTGTGTCTGAGGCAGGAGATGGTTGGGCCCCAGACTAGGTATTTACAACTGACCTCTTGTTTATATTTCTAAGGGCAAGAGAAAGAAGGGCTTCAGGCTGGACACATAAACTAGCCTCCTGTTTACATTTTCTGAGACAGGAGATAGGTGGGCTCCAGGTTAGGCATTTATAATCAGCCTCCTGTTTGCCCTCCGAAATGAAAACAACAACAGAAACAGGGTAAATAGCCAGGATTTGTCTCCTGTGGATACCTTAAGATAACAGTCATGGCAGGAATGCTGCTCCGGCTAAGTCACTTCAGTTGCGTCCGACTCTGTGCAACGCCATAGACGGCAGGCCACCAGGCTCCCCTATCCCTGGGATTCTCCAGGCAAGAACACTGTAGTGGGTTTCCATTTCCTTCTCCAAGGCATAAAAGTGAAAAGTGAAAAGGAAGTCACTTAGTCGTGTCCGACTCTTAGCGACCCCATGGACTACAGCCTACCAGGCTCCTCCATCCATGGGATTTCCAGGCAAGAGTACTGGAGTAGGGTGCAACTGCCTTCTCCAATGGCAGGAATAGAGAGGGGCTAAACCTTGTTTGAGTAAAAGATCAAGATGCCATATACTTCCGGAACACTCTTGGGTAAGGGAGACACTGCACTTGCAGAAAGGCTCCTTGGGGATCAGAAAGTGGGGAGGGGGCACCACCCCATAAAATCCATAATCTGTGATGCTAAGACTGTCTCATAGGCCTCTGGGCTAGAATTCATCTCGGAAAAAAGTTGCACACGTGTGTTGGGGAGGGTCCTAGGGCAAGGGCAGGTGTGAAAAAAGAAACCAGATAGATAACTGGCCAAAGCCAAAGACCCAGAAGAACTGCCCTATATAAATGATGTAACCACCTCTGTACTGCACTCATTAGGAAAGCTGGGCACACTTTTTCTTTCCGGATGTGCCTCTCTGCCTTGTTTCTATCTTAACAGTTTCTGTGTGCTCTGCCATTTGTTGTTATGCTGTGTTTCTAATAATAAACTTTGTACCTGCAATTACGGTTTTTGCCTCTGTGAGAAATGTATTTTTCACTGGGAGCAAGAGCCAGGGAAAAATAGTTTATAGCCTCTAGCCCTTGCTGGTGTGGTGGCTAGGATTCCCGGTTTTCATCCAGGCTATCCAGGTTCAATTTCTGGCCAGGAAATTAGGTCTTACTTCATGCCACTGCTCACTGCTGCCTCTCCAAGATCAGGTCTAGATGTAGGATTTAGCAAAGAAAGACTTTTCAAAGCATTTATTATAAATAAATTTAAACAATCTAAGGAAAGTACATTCAAAGTACAGAATAAGAAAATGGCCCTGAGTGGCAGAAAGGTAAGCTTAACAGACAAGTGAAAACAAAAAAGAAAAAAAAATTCAGATCTAGCTGAAAATAACTAAAACGAAAAATCTAATAGATGGGCACAACAGCAGATGGAATGAACAACAAAAAATTCAAGTAACCTGAAAACAGAGCATCAGAAATCACTCCACCCATAGAATAGAAAAATTAAAGAAAACAGCTCTGCAAACACAGCTGAGACAGCATCTAATGATACAGCACAGAAGTAACTAGAGTCACTACTAATATACTCAACAAAATGGAATCTCAAAAGCATTATGGTAAGTGAAAAAAGCTAGACGTAAAGATTCTATACCATATGATTTCATTTATATAACACAGAAAGACAAAAGTGTAGGGATTTATAGATAAAACAGTCAGAGGTTAGAGTTGAGGGAACTACACAGGGATAGCACAAAGTAATTCTGGGGGGTGATGGAACTATTCTATATCTGAACTGTGGTGGTGGCAGTTACACAATTGTATGCCTTTGTCAAAACTCCTAAGAACTGCACACCAGAATTTTATTGTATATAAATTAAAAAAAAAAAACAGCAGCAGAGATATTTAACTAATCCAAGTATCAAATATATTAGCATGACATTAAACTGCTTTTTGATCAAACCCCCCACATCATACTGCCTCTCTTACCATCCTCCCACTGCCATAGAAGACACATACAAATTTTCGATCATAAACACTGGTGAGAATTTTTCTACTTCTGCCACAATAAGAAGTGACTTACAGAAAGGTTTTAGAATCAGATAAAACTAAGTTATATGACTTGGTACAAGCTTCTTAACCTCTAAGACCTCAACTTCTTTAAATGTGAAATGATGAAAATACAATTCTCATTACCATCACTTTATCTATTACTAACGTAACTGCCAATCAAATTATTATAAAGAATAAATGAGACAGGACACCTTATATAGTAACACAGTGCCGGGTACCTTGCTGAATTTCTCTTGTAGACTACTTATTACAAATTTTGCATAATATTTCATTAGTTCATTCATGACTTTCTATTTGCCTTTTGAGATCACTGGAAACGAGAATTCCCAGACAGCTGCTAAGCATTTATTGAGCATCTGTAATGTGCTAGATGGTTGGAATAAAAAGATGAATATGATAACATAGTTGGTAACAGTTTAGGAGCTAAATCAAAACCTTACATCATTCCTATAGTAACTATGATTGAAACAAATATTTCACTCTTAGCGTAAAAAAGCACATTGTAATCTCTGGAAGAACAGACCAATTATCCCAGTTTCTAACCTCTGTGAAAATTCCTTCAGTTATTTTTAATCAGAATATTCTTGCTGTATCCAAGAAGCTTAAAATTTTTAAATTTTTTCTCTCATTGGGATGTAACAGCCTCCTTGCTACATAACAAATTATCACAAATCCAGTGGCTTATAACACCATCTTAGCTTCTGTGGATTAGGAATCCAGTATAGTTTAGTGGGGTCTCCTACAAGGCTACAACCCAAGGTGTCAACTATAACTAAATTTTCATTAGGAGGTTCAACTGGGAATGATCCACTTCCAAGGTTACTGAGATTGTAACAAATTCATTTCCTTATGGCATGAAGATTCAAAGCCAATGATACAGAGATAGGAAGTCTGCTAGTAAAATGGAGTCTTATGTAACATAATTAGGGAAGAAAAAAAAATTAGGGAAGTAACTTTACATTCAGTTCAGTCTCTCAGTCATGTCTAACTCTTTGCGACCCCATGGACTGCAGCACACTAGGCTTCCCTGTCCATCACCAACTCCCAGAGCTTACTCAAACTCATGTTCATTGAGTCAGTGGTTACATTACCTTTAGCATATTCTTTTGGTTTAGTTCAGTCACTCAGTCATGTCCGACTCTCTGCGACCCCATGAATCGCAGCTTGCCAGGCCTCCCTGTCCATCACCAACTCCTGGAATTCACCCAAACTCATGTCCATCAAGTCGGTGATGCCATCCAGCCATCTCATCCTCGGTCGTCCCTTTCTCCTCCTGCCCCCAATCCCTCCCAGCATCAGAGTCTTTTCCAATGAGTCAACTTTTCGCATGAGGTGGCCAAAGTACTGGAGTTTCAGCTTTAGCATCATTCCTTCCAAAGAACACCCAGGACTGATCTCCTTCAGGATTGACCGGTTGGATCTCCTTGCAGTCCAAGGGACTCTCAAGAGTCTTCTCCAACACCACAGTTCAAAAGCATCAATTCTCAGTGCTCAGTTTTCTTCACAGTCCAACTCTCACATCCATACATGACCACAGGAAAAACCATAGCCTTGACTAGGCGGACCTTTGTTGGCAAAGTAATGTCTCTGCTTTTGAACATGTTATCTCGGTTGGTCATAACTTTCCTTTCAAGGAGTAAGCGTCTTTTAATTTCATGGCTGCAGTCACCATCTGCAGTGATTTTGGAGCCCAAAAAAATAAAGTGTGACACTCTTTGCACTGTTTCCCCATCTATTCTGCTCACTCTTTAGGGAAGGGGATTATACAAAGGCACAAACACCAGGAAGCAGGGCTCATGAAACTACCTTAGGGTCTGTCACCATATTGTCCAACACATTCTACCTTACTGTAACACTAAAAGTGTGCTCAGCCCTTGTTCTAATTACACGTGTGTGTGTGCGCAAAGTTTTGTCCAACTCTTTGTGACCTCCAGGGAATTTTCCAGGCAAGAATACTGGAGTGGCTTGCCAATGCCCATGCCAAGGGATCTTCCAAACTCAGGGATTGAACCTATGTCTCTGGAGTCTCCTGCATTGGCAAGCAGATTCTTTATCACTGAGCCACCTGGGAAGCCCTCTAATTATACATACCTACCATTTTTTGCTGTGACAAATAGTGTTGTGAAGTCAAGGAGATAAAAGAAATGTATGTGCTTTGTGTGTACGTGTGTTAGTATAGTGCTATAATAATTTTCAGTCCTGAATATTCATTGGAAGGACTAATGCTAAAGCTGAAGCTCCAATACTCTGGCCACCTGATGCAAAGAACTGACTCACTGGAAAAGACCATGATGCTGAAAATGACTGAAGGCAGGAGAAGGCGACGACAGAAAGATGGTTGGATGGCATCACCAATTTGATGGACGTGAGTTTGAGCAAGCTCCAGGAGTTGGTGATGGACAGGGAGGTCTGGCATGCTGCCGTCCATGGGGTCACAAACAGCTGGACACAACTGAGCAACTGAACTGAACTAGACTGAACTATAATATCACTATACTAACACAAAAACTTTTTTTTTTAATCTCCTTGACTTCACACCATTATTTATCATAACAAAAACCAAGAATTGATCTAAATGTCCATCAGAAATGAACTGGTTAAAAATCTGCACAATATCATTAAGCCAGTAAAAATGAGATAGATACTGATAAGAAAAATATTCCAAGATATAATGGAATACTGAAAAGCACAGAACAGTGCTTCCCTGGTGGCTCAGTGGTAAAGAATCCATCTGCAATTGTAAAGGACACGGGTTCAATCCGTGGTCCAGGAAGATTCCACATGCCACGGGACAACTAAGCCAGCATGCCACGACTATTGAGCCTGTACTCTAGTCCATGAGCCATAATTACTGAGCGCAAGCGTCCTAGAGCCCATGTTCTGCAACAAGAGAAACCACTGTAATAAGAAGTCCATGCAGCACAACTAGAGAAAGCCCGTGTACAACAGTGAAGACCCAGTGTAGCCATAAATAAATCTAAAAAAAAAAAAAAAAAAATCCTTTTAAAAATAAAATAAAAAGCATGGTACAGATACATATTGTGTACTCCAATACAGCCTTAAAATATGAATGCAAACACTCACTCGTGTTTTTATATTTTTAAAATGTCTAGCAGTATCACATAAAACTTATGATCAGTTGCCTCTGAGGAAAGGCTTAAGTGAGACTTAGTGACTCGGACGGTAGAGATCTGTCTGCAATGCAGGAGACCTAGGTTTAATCCCTGGGTCGGGATGTTCCCTGGAAAAAGAAATGGCTACCCATTCCAGTACTCCTACCTGGAGAATTCCATGGACAGAGGGGCCTGACAGGCTATACTTCTTGGGGTCACAAAGAGTCAGACACAACTGAGCAACTAACACTTTACTTTTCATTGTACTTCTTATACTATTTGACAATAACACACATTGTTTTCAAAACTGGGGAAGGGGGTATTAAGTATTTGGAGATGGTTTTGTTACAGAAATTTTCTTTCTTGTTTAATTTTACTGCTTACCTATAATTCTGTTTTTGTTTCTGACTGCTTAATATGGTCAATACAGATTGTAGGGGAGGAAAAATCTTTTTCCCCTACCCTTCTTAAGTTTTCAACTGGGAGCTCTGTAACAAGACAGATTAACAAGAGAAAAGCATACAAATTTATTTAATATAAGTTTTACTGGGTTGGCCAGAAGGTTTATTAGTCTTTTTTCTTAAGATCTTACAAAAAACCCAAACAAACTTTTTGGCCAACCCAATACTTGACACTGGAGCCTTCATAAGGAAATGAACACCTGAAGAAACAATTAAACCTGAGTGTTCTCATGCCAAGTTTGATGAAAAGCAGAAAATCGTGGAAAGATACAACAGGACAAAGAGGATGAGCTGAGTACAGTGAACTTACTAGTATTAGCTGTTGTTCAGATGTCTATGGTCCTTCACCTTTGGAGCTAAAGATGCTCCTTTCCTCTAGGAATAGGAAAGAAACTTCTCATGAGGACTTTATAACCTGCTTTAGAGGCAGGTCAGAAAGCTCCTCCAGCATAGGCTGTTGCTCTAATTCCTTCTGCTTAAAATATTCCATATATGAAGGTGCCATACTTTAGGGTAGCATGTTCTGAACCCCATCATTATGCACTGGTAGAATATATTTCTGCCACATCTTCCCTTAAACTGTAAGACTCCTTGAAGGCAAGAATAAAGTATGACTCATATTTGTGTTCCCACAGCTTAGTACATGTTGTATGTAAGCTTTTACAAAATATTTTAATGAATAAAATTAAGATAAAAGGAAGCTAAAGGGCTTTTCATTTAACCGAATACACTACTATGAAGATTTACAGGGAGTCTTTAACTTAGTTTGGGCTTCCCTGAGAGCTCAGTTGGTAAAGAATCTGCCTGCAATGCAGAAGACCCTAGTCTGATTCCTGGGTCGGGAAGATCTGCTGGGGAACGAATAGGCTACAGTATTCTTCGGCTCTGGAGAAGGAAATGGCAACCCACTCCAGTATCCTTGCCTGGAAAATCTCATGGACTGAGGACGGAGGAGCCTGGTGGGCTGCAGTCCATTGGTCACAAAGAGTCGGGCACGACTGAGTGACTAACACTTACTTACTTATTCTTGGGCTTCCCTTGTGGCTTAGCTGGTAAAGAATCTGCCTGCAATGAGGGAGACCTGGGTTCAATCGCTGGGTTGGGAAGATCCCCTGGAGAAGGGGAAGGCTACCCAGTCCAGTATTGTGGCCTGGAGAATTCCATGGACTGTATAGCCCATGGGGTCACAAAGAGTCAAACATGGCTGAGTGACTTTCACTTTAACTTAGTTGCTTATCTTTGAAAGGAATTGTACTGTACAGTCATACCCACCACTCTTGCCAATTTTACCCTCAAATGAGCAAAAACTACCTGATGCCAATACTCACTTTTAGGAACTATACACTAAGAAAGTGGCATTAGAGGACAGAACATAACAAACGTTCCTGTAAACATTTTTAAAGATATTATCAAAGGACCCCTAATATTCCCCAAAAGATTCCTCAAAGCTGCCCTTTTAAATCTCACAGAAGCACTTTCAATTGTCAAGACTTGCATTCTTTTGAAATTTGATACAATTAAAATAAAGCAAGTAAATAAAACTGAGAATTTTATTCAGGTACTTTTATACTAGATTATATCTGACTAAATTTTATGTTAATAGTTTCAGGATATCAAATTCAATTGACTTATGTTTTCATTCAAAATCTATTCATTGAGTACTCAGTATCTTTCCTGGCATTTGCTAACTGCTAGGAATACCCTAACAAACAGATTTAATAAAACTGCATGAATTTTCCATTAAAAGTAGGGTACTTTGTCTATTTGAAAGACTTCCTCATCAAATCCACCAAAATGTAAGACTTCCAAAGTCAGCTCATATTCACTCCTTGAACTTCCAGAGGTGATCTGCAGATAAAATCTCTGAGCTAATTGATTTTATCACTTTTATAGAATTTCTGTTGAAATTTTGCTAACTTCTTAAGACACTAATACTTCAAGAACCATTTTTTTTCCCCATCTTTAACAGCTCAATGTTTGAAAAATCTTTATCTTAGGCTTTTCTAAATGCCTACATTACATAATTAGCATTATAATGAACTAGATGCTGTTTACAGTGCTAAATTCTTAAAACTCACTGAAAGGCATATATGACTTTTTAAAATTTTCTAAAAAAAGTATCAATGTTTTATTTTCTATGTGTTATGTCCCTATTTTTCCTTTTCTTCTATGACTAAATAGCATTGCCTTCAAAACCAGAAACATCTCAGTTGAAGTAAATCACCTTGACATAAAATTTAATATAGGCAAATCTCCTATAAGCTGATGAAGTGCCTAAATCAAAGGAGATTATATTCAATTCCTTAAGAACCCTTTAAACAAAGGCAGACTTGAGCAATGTTCTATTTTTTCCTCGATGATCCTTTAAACAAAGTCAAACTTTTAAACAATGTCTTCTTTTTCCCCTCTGAGAGGTTTTAAAAATAAGTTACATGACATTTTTCATATAACTTTTACTATGCTGTTGCATTTTGACCCAATCATTATCCCGTTACCTTCCATTCCTTTCAGATGTTTGCTTATTTAACTGCCCTCAATTGAATAAGACAGAAAAGGCCTTAAGCATGATTCAAGCTCTCGACTGCAGTATTGCCCAACAGAACTTTGTGTGATAATGAAAATGTTCTATGTCTGCACTGTCCAAATAGTAGCCACTAGCCACATGTGGCTATAATACACTTGAAATGTACAACCAATGAAATGAACTTTTAATTTTCCATTTTAATTCATTTAAATTTGAATAGCAATATGTGGCTGAGCTGAGAACCGAAGAATTGATGCTTTCAAACTGTGGTGTTGGAGAAGACTCTTGAGAGTTTCTTGGACTGCAAGGAGATCCAACCAGTCAATCCTAAAGGAAATCAGCCCTGAATATTCATTGGAAGGACTGATGCTGAAGCTGAAACTCCAATACTTTGGCCACTTGGTGCATAGAACTGACTCATTGGAAAAGACTGAAGGCAGGAGGAGAAGGGGAAGACAGAGGGTGAGATGGTTGGATGGCATCACCGACTCAATGGAGTAAGTTTGAATAAGCTCCAGGAGTTGGTGATGGATAGGGAAGCCTGGCATGCTGCAGTCCATGGGATCACAAAGAGTTGGACACGACTGAGTGACTGAACTAAACTAATGTGGCTGTAACTACCATCTATGCTAGAATAATAAGCAATGACCAATAAGTACCAGAATTGGTTCCTGAATAATATGATCACAATTATGCACCTGAAATACTTCCTTAGGTATCTGAGCTTTAAATTTTACTTTTAATGTAGTCAACAAAGAGATGATTTTTAAAATGTCATGCCATTTTTCTCTACAGTATATTTTCTTTTCCCTTTTCTCTACTCTTCTACCTGGCATTCACATTACAGAAAAGAGAGGCAAGATGGTGGAGTAGGAAGACCTAGAACTCATCTCCATCCACAGACACATCAAAATTACTATTTACAGAGCAACTATCTAAGGGAACAACTTGAAGATTAGATTGCTGCAGGAAACTTGCTGCAGAAAAGATTTTCCTCAACTAAAGACATAAAGGACCAACATGAGACAGGTGGGAAGGGTGGAGACACTGTATTGTCAGGACCCTCATCATTTGCTTAGCAACTCACAAATAGGAGAAATATCACAACTGGTCATCCTCAAGGAAAAGGGTTCAAGCCCCACAAGAGGTTTCCCAGTCCATGGGGTTGTGTACCAGGAAACAAGTCCCCAGAACGTCTAGCTTTGAAAACAGGAAAGCTTATGTTTGGGAGCCTGAGAGGCGGGGATGGGGCGTTAGGAAACTGAGATTCTGCTCTTCAAGGGAGCACACAAAATCTCAACATGCTCCAAGTCCCAAGTAGAGACAACAGTCTAAAAGAAGCTTGGGCAAGACCCATTTGCTAATCTTAGAGAGCCTCCCAGAGAGACAGGAGGCAAATGGGACACTCCCTGGGGGAGAAAATGATGGCAATAGCCATTTGGGGGAGCTTGTCCTACCATGCTAATGCTAGTACAGGCAATCTCAATTCTGGAATGTTCTCTCTAGGCTACTAGTGCCAGGACCCAATACAACCCTCCCATTAGCCAGCAGCAGCCCTGTGCCCACCAGGCCCTGCAAAGAGCTATACAAGAAGCCTATCTTGCCTTCCAGGAGGCTTGCAGTCACCGCATAAGGCACAGCTAACTGGACAGAGGACAGTACTGCCCAGCAGCACACTCACAGTACTCAGCTCCAGAACAACGTAACGGCTCATACAGCTCACATAAAAGGCACCTTTAGAGCACACAGCTCTGGTAACCAGAGTGGAGTGTGCTGCTGGGCCCTAAAGGACATCTTCTACATGAGGCCACTTCAAGATAAGGAAACATAAATAACCCACCTAAGACACTGAAAGAAATACAAAGATTTGGCCAAATAAGGAGATAGAGGACTATATTCCAAATGAATGAATGAGACATAATCTGAGAAAAATAACTAAATGAAGAAATGTAATCTACCTGAAAAAAAAAGTTCAAGGTAGTGATCATAAAGATACTCAACAAACTCAGAAGAATGAATAAACATGGTGAGAAGTTTAACAGGTAGAAATACAAAGAACAAAACATATAGAATAAGTGAAATAAAAAATACAGTGAAACCAATCAGTAATCTGGAAGACAGAGTACTACTGTAAATCACATGAGCTGAACAGAAAAAAAGAACGGAAAATTTTCAAATGAGGATACAGTTTAAGAAACCTCTGGGGCAACATCAAGCATACTAACATTATAGGGGTCCCAGAAGGAGAAGACAGAGTGAGAAAGGGGGCAGAGAACTTACTTGAAGACATCATAGCTGAAAACTTCCCTAACCCAGGAAAAGAAAAGACATTCAGGTTCAGGAAGGATGGAACGTCCACTCCAGGTAAGAACAGTGGAGTGGGTTGCCATTTCCTTCTCCATAGGATCTTCCTGACGCAAAGATCAAACCCAGGTCTCCCACATTGCAGGCAGAGTCTTCATGGTCTGAGTCACCAGGAAGAGCATAGGAGCATATATATGGGTCTTTTTTTTTTTTTCAATCACACCAAAACAAATTATATTAAAATGATAAGAGAATTTTAAAAGCAGTGAAAGAAAAGCTAACTAGTCACACACAAGCAACTCCCGAACGACCATCAACTGACTTTTCTGAAGAAGCTGCAGGCCAGAAGGGAGTGGCATGACATATTCAAAGTGAAGAAAAGAAAAAAACCTACAACCAAGAATAGTCTACCCAACAAGGTTATTGTTCAGATTTGAAGGGGAACAGACTTTAGAGATCAGCAAAACCTGAGAGGTCAGCATCACTCACTAAATCAGCTTTAGAAGAAATGTTGAAAGAACTTCTATAAGTAGAAAAGAAAGGTCCACTGCTAGAAATATGAAAATTACGAAAGGAAAAAAAACAACTTGTAAAGGTAAACATACAGTAAAGGTAACAGATCAACCATTATAACCCACTCCAGTACTCTTGCCTGGAAAATCCCATGGATGGAGGAGCCTGGTAGGCTGCAGTCCATGGCATCATTAAGAGTCGGACATGACTGAGTGACTTCACTTTCACTTTTCACTTTCATGCGTTGGAGAAGGAAATGGCAACCCACTCCAGTGTTCTTGCCTGGAGAATCCCAGGGACGGGGGAGCCTGGTGGGCTGCTGTCTATGGGGTCGCACAGAGTTGGACGCGACTTAGCTACCTTGTCAAACCTACTTTCTCTAGCTAATTTATAGACAAAGTATTAAGGAAAGACATCTATTCTCCTTAATACAATTAACAAGGCACACTAAAGAACAGTTTCATTTTTTAAAAAATCTAAGGTGAAAAGAAAATCAAATATTTGGAGACAGGATGGCATCATAATTGAGACTGCAAATTTTAGAACTAGAATAGTTACTATTTACTGGTTTTATAACACCAGGAAAGTGACCTAGCAGCAGCGGCAGCAACCATTATAAAGTAGCAGGAAGGCTAAAGACAAAGGTAATAAAACAATGTATGGCCATAATAAATACAAAAAGATTTTAAATATGATGTCAAAAATAATAAATATGTATGGGATAAAAATGTAGGGTGGTTAGAATTTGTTCAAAATTAAGAGATCAATTTAAAACAACCATATATGTGTGTATACATATATTAACCTCATCATAACCACAAACCAAAACTCTGTAATAGATACATACACAAAAAAAGAGAAAGAAATTCAAGTATAACACTAAAGATAGTCATCAAATCACAAGGGAAGAGAGCAAAAGAACTACAAGTAACTACAAAAGCAATCAGCAAATAATTTAAATGGCAAAGTATAAACCTATAAATAATTAATGTAAATGGACTAAATGCTCCAATGAAAAGAGAGTGGCTGAATAGATTTGGGGGAAAAAAAAAAAAAAGACCCATACATATGTTCCTATGCTCTTCCCTGGTGGCTCAGACTGTAAAGAGTCTGCCTGCAATGTGGGAGACCTGGGTTAGATTCCTCAATCAGAAAGATCCCATGAAGAAGGAAATAGCAACCCATTCCAGTACTCTTACCTGGAGAATCCCCATGGATGGAGGAGCCGGTAGGCTACAGTCCATGGGGTCGCGAAGATTCAGACACAACTAACACTTTCACTTCATAAGCTCACATAAGAAAGTCACTTCAGATTTAAAGATATACACAAAATGAAATGAGGGGTTAGAAAAAGGTATTCCATGTAAGTGGAAATGAAAAGAAAGCTGGTATACCAATACTCATATCAGACAAAACAGACTTTAGAACAAAGACTGTAACAAAAGAAGGCCATTACATAATGATAAAGGAATCAATCCAATAAGAAGATATAAACAATTATAAATATATACATGCACTCAACATAGGAGCACCTAAATATATAAGACATATTAACAAACATAAAGGGAGAAACTGATAGTAATACAGTAACCGCAGCAAACTTTAAAACCTAACATGTCAATGGACAGATCATCCAGATGGAAAATCCGTAACAAAACACTGGCCTTATATAATACATTAGAGCAGATGATTTAATAGATATATACAGAACACTTCACCCAAAACCAGCAGAATATACACATCCTTTCAGTGCAAATTGGGCGATCAAAAGTTCAGCCACAGAAGTGAAGTGAAATAACTCAGTGGTGTCCGACTCTTTGCGATCCCACGGAATGTAGCCTACTGGGCTTCTCTGTCCATGGAATTCTCCAAGCAAGAATACTGGAGTGGGTTGCCATTTCCTTCTCCAGGGGATCTTCCCGATCCAGGGATCGAACCCAGGTCTCCTGCATTGCAGGCAGCTGTTTTACTGTCTGCGCTACCAGGGAAGCCCCTCAGGCACAGAACAATTTTCAATAAATTTAAGAATACTGAAATTATAAGTATCTTTTCTTAGTAAAAGTATATATATCTTTTCTGAAAACAGCATGAGACTAGAAATGTACAAGGAAAAAAGCTATAAAAGACAAAAATGTGAAGGATTAAAAAAATGCTACTAAACAATCAATGGTTTATTGGAGAAATCAGAGAGGAAATCAAAAAATACCTGAAAACAAATGAAAATGGAAATACAACAATCCAAATCTAATGGGCACATCAAAAGCAGTTCTTTCCCTATGAGGGAAGTTTACAGTGATACAGGCCTATCTCAGGAAACAAGGAAAATCTCAAACAACCTAACCTTATACTGAAAGGAACTAGAAAAAGAAAAAACAAACCCAAAATTAGTAGAAGGAAAGAAATAATAAAGATTAAAGCAGAAGTAAATGAAAGAAACTTAAAATAACAGACCAATAAAATTATTAGTAATCTTTGAAAAGATAAACAAAATTAATGAACCTTTAATCAGACTCATCAAGAAAAAAAGAGAGTCCAAATAAATAAAATCAGAAATGAAAAGAAATAAAATAGAAATGACACCACAGAAACACAAAGGATCCTATTACTAAGAACAAATATATTCCAATAAAATGGACAACCTAGAAGAAATGGATAAATTTCTAGAATGCATGCAATCTTCAAAAACTGAATCAGGAAGAAGTAAAAAAATTTGAGTAGACCAATTACCAATAATAAAATTGAATCAACTTTTAAAAAAAAATTCCCAACAAACAAAAGTCCAAGACCAGATTTTACAGGTAGATTTTACAGACTTGACAGAATTTACAGGTAGATTCTTCAAAACATTTAAAGAAGAGCTAACATTCATCCTTCTTAAACTATTACAAAATACTGAAGAGACAGGAATGCCTCTTAACTCATTCTACAAGGCCTGCATCACCTTGATATCAAAACCAGACAGATACCACAAAAAAAGAAAATTACAGACCAACATCACTGATGAACACAGATGCAAAATCTTCAACAAAACATGAGCAAACTAAATTCAACAATACTTAAAAAGGACCACACACTGTAATCAAGAGGGATTTATCCCAAGTATGCAAGGATTTTTCAGAATCTGCAAATCAAGTGATATACCACACTGGCAAGCTGAAGAATCAATAAGGCCACATATTACAAAACCACAACCAACACCATACTCAACAGTGAAAATCTGAAAGCATTTCCTCTAAAATCAGAAATAAGACAAGGATGCCCACTCTTGCACTTTATTCAACATAGTGTTGGGCAGTCCTATCCCTAGTAACCAGACAAGAAAAAGAAATAAAAGAAATCCAAATTAGAAAGGAAGAAGTAAAACTGTCCCAGTTTACAGATGATATGATACTAAGTACAGAAAATCCTAAATACACTACTAAAACCCACTAACCAAATAATATCAGTAAACTTACATTGTTGGTAGGAATGTAAACTGGTGCAACCACTATGGACAACAGTATAGAAGCTTCTCAAAAAATTTAAAACATCAACTGCCATATTATCCCTACAAATGAGACAGCTAGATGTAAATGTAAATTTCCCTGATGTGTCTTAAGATTACCAGAAGGTATGTTATTTTCCGAGCATAAACACAGTATAAAGTGTTAACAAGTTATATTCCCTTTACTATTTACACAGCACTTTTACATAATTTATTTCATTATTAAACTCCTGACAATTATGTTCAACCTCCATTTTCATGTGAGCCAACAAAGTCTCAGAGTAGTTAAGTAACTTTTACAGTTAGCTTTAAACACAGATCTAAATGATCCCAAATAAGGTATTCCAAGTAGGAAAGTATGATAACAATGTTAAATGAACTTAGAAACGTGTTATTAATAGTTTTTAATCAAGAATTTCAGTTAGTGATTTCACTATGACAGACTCTCACCCTCAACCAAGCATCAAAAATGTTAATTTCAGTTAGTGACCAAAAGTACTAATAGGTCATTACAAGTACCATGTAATCAGATATCTTACATTTTTTAAACATAAATATATAATTAAACTATTAGGATAAATAAAGATGCTTTATTGGCATATTTTTAGCATTTTACAAATCTTCAAAAATCTGTGACATAAGGTCACAAATTCCACATAATATCTTTCCCCTTTAATGTCAAGTTTCTATTATTTCTACATGGAACATTTACCAAATTCTTAATCCTCTCCCAAAGAGCATCTCTTTGAATTCTGATTGCTTATCTTCCAAAGCTGAGCTCTAGATTTCTGCTTCCCTAACAAGCCAAGCTCAGTTTATGACAAAGCAAACAAGAGCAAGCCATAGCAGGGAAACACAACATTAGCATAAGCCCTAATAAACATTCTATCCAAGAGTAGAAAACATTTCCTCCATTAATGAGCATCTTTCTCCCTTATTGTAGGTTCATAACCAACAAAAAACAAACAAAAAAGAGAGTCAAAGATAAAAATACAGCTGAAATGAGTGGCTTAAAAAGCCTCCTATTACTTCATTGTAAATTAAACTTAGAACTGTAGATGTTTCGTTTCCTTCTCCCTCAGGGTCCAGCCTGCTCAGATGCATCTACCATACAGAGGAGTAGAGAGTGTTATGTCCTAAGAATTGAAGGCTCTAAAAATAGAACCAGAAGGCACTGAGCAAAAGCATATTCAGTTGCTTCACAGGCCTCATCTAATCTTCCCTTGGGAAGGCATCTCACTCAAGGAATTGAAAGACAGGAGAAAAATACTTCCAAGAGAGAACTTCCTTACTTTACAAGTCATGTAGATACAAGGGGAGAGGAAAATTATGGTTCCTCCTTCAACAAGCATAATCTCCAAAAATACGTAACAGATTCTTCAGGATGTTTTTTAAACTCTCAAAGAGGAACACCTCACAGAAAACATACCATCTTCTCCTGTTTCACTTCCCACACCAGAGAGAGGCAGGGATTGGGTGAAGAGGTATTAGACTAACTTGACCTAAAAAGACTGGGCTAAAGAAAGAAAACTAAGTCTGCCAATTCCCAAAGTAGACCTGATTGAAAACCAATATTCTATGCAGTCTTCGCATAAGTTATGATAAATAACTCTGTCTTGTAAAAGGCAGAGCTCTTTGTAAAGCTGCACAGAAGATAAAGTAGTACTTAACCATTTTATCTTCCTTTTTAAAACTCTTTCCCTCACCTAGCCTTTCTCAACCTTCCTCCCTCCGAAGACCTTCACCTTGCCCTCTATATGTCTAAGGTTCACTTCTTTCTTAGAACTGACCTCTAAACTCCCATTCCCCACAGTCCAACTAAGTATGAATCGATTATGTGATTAAAGTATTTTCCTCTAATGGGTAAATGTGGTTTAATCCACAGGGTTCAATTCCACAAATATCATTAAGCTCTACTACAGACAAGGCACCATGTGTTTAATCAAAGTACCTATTCTTCTTACAAGAAAACTAGTTAAATCAATCTTGTAATGGACAGTGTAAAAGAGAAGCATGTGAGTGCATGCTTCACCTCACACTCTTCTCTTCCCGTTTCTTCACATCCCAGTGCCCCTTCTCCCTACTGCATCCTCCAGGAATCAATATTGCTTCCAATAAAAGTCAGTGACTGGGAAGACAACAAGTGATGGTAGAAACAATAAACATTCAAAACCACAGATAAGTAGAGGGTCTCCTAGATTTAATGTATTAATCACAAGTACAATAAAAAGCTTCTCAATATATCAATTCAAGAAACCTACAAATCAGCTTTGCTCAGAACCCTGAGTTATTAAACCATATATACTGAGAGCTTTTCCCTTATTTCCATACAAGGAAATATCTTTTTAAATATTTAAAATTTTAAATTATTTAAAACATTACTAAGCATCAGTTCAATTTGCCCAACCACATTTAAAGGCTATTAAACTTAACTGCTTTCAGTTAGAACTGGTATCCCCCCCGACCCCCAGTACTCCTGGTTTTGAAACTGCAAACTAATTGGCTTACTTGCTTTATAATCTTTTTTAGTTGTACAATTATTAATTTTTACTTAGAACAGAGCTCCAAACCTAGAGAGCAGGATACAATAACTGACAGATTTGGTTTGGTTGAGCCACATGAAGTTATTTTTAATTGTTTCGAGTAGCTGTCAATATTTTTAAAAGTCAGGAGAATGGCAAGCAAAAATCTAGATTTCCTGTGTTCTCTTGAGAAGGTTGAAGACTGGGCCCAAATTCCTAACTGCACTCATCAAGTGAACCTGAGAACTGGATATTCCTCTTTACATGAGGAATAAACTCTCTAGTGTATTTCACTCATTTTTATTTTCTAATATCTGAAGCATGTAAGTTTTTGAAAGTTTGTTTATACCTAATGTATAAAGTAACAAAGCAGGACATATTCGTTTGTAACTTCATAGTTAATAAAAAAATTTTTACAAGACTTAGAAGGTTGAGAAAGAAAAAAATTCAGACTGGTGGAAGGGTAACATACAGAATGTAAAAAGCCCACCTGAAAGTTTTTCTAGGAGAGAAAAAAAGGTAAAAATTTAAAAACATTTGTCAAGACACTGAAAGCTTTCCTAATCGAACCTATGTTACTCCAGTTCCTTGTCACACTGCAGGCTTCAGAACCTCCCTTCCCACTTTCTCTTTATGTATAACAATAGCAGTTAGGCCATAAACTCTGAGAAATGTTATAGAAATTCATGAAAACACACATACATCTTCAAAAACAATTCTCCTCACACACTTTTTTAATAGTCTTTATCTACCATCAAATCCTCTCCCGAGTTATTTCTACGGTTTTCTGTTTTGTATTCTAATGACTATAGTCCTCACTTTCAAAGCCTGGGCTTCAGTCCTAGATGGGTTCTCCAGTATAGAAACTTTTTTGGCCCTTACAGTTGCACTCATTATATCTCTTATTCCAATTTCCAGTCTATTTCATTCAAAATTTATCTATAACCCCCTCTCTAAAAAGTCTTGATCAAATTTGTGTAAGGGGGTGGGGATACCAGTTGTACAAAGAAAATCAATATACTGTTAGTTTTCAGTTTAAATAAACTGTACATATTAAATGCATAAAGCGACAAGAGACTGATGCTGTAGCATGTCTGGACTAGTGACTTCTCATCACAGACTCAAAGTACTAAAGAGAAAAATTAGCAGGAAATCTGTGCGGCCCAATGACGGTCACACTGTCCCCACACTAACAAGTTACTACGTGATATCTAACCTCCCTGCACACCATTCAAGAGGATAAAGGGTGTCAAAAGACTTGTATCTGAAGAAGAAAAAAATAAGCAGCTTTTCTGTGCGAATTTTGGGAAAACAAAGCTTTACCGCACGTCATATCGTTACAGCATAAAACCAGCAACACCTTATTGGGGTCTGACTCCTCTTCACCCAAAGCGAGACTGGGGCCAACTTAGTCCCTATTGTGATGTGCCCTCCTCAGGATGTCGCGGCGTTAACCCAGAATGACAGAAAAGGGGCGGGGCGCAGGGTTCCCCTGCCCTGGGAGAGGGCTGAGGGTATTGCCTTCATCTCTGGGGAAAGGCCTCAGAACTTCCAACCCAAAAACAGCACCCCCGAAACCCAAGTCCCTTCGCTGCCTCTCCGAACTGGGAGCCAGCGGCCGGAGCCCAGAACCCCACCCACGGTCCCCCAGCAGGATCCGGGACGCCCAGACCACCGCCACAGCAGTTGAGCTCTCAAGCCCAGATTCGTCCTCCGCCCCCTTCCTCCTTCGCCCCCACCAAGCCCAGGCTCCGGCGCCGCCCCCACTGAGTTCCCCAACTGACCCTCGAACCTGTAGTCCCCTTTGAGTGTCCAGGCACAGGCCAGGGCCAGCAACACCTCCGCTTCCTCCCCAACTAGATCCCTCCAGAGAGGTGTCTGTGGCTGCGGCCGCTCGAGCGGCTGCGGCTACTAAAGCCGCCCCAGCAGGTTACAGGCCGGCTCCAGGCTACTTCTCGCGAGATCCCTCAGATCGAATGGGCGAGATTAGCTGAGTCGTCGCGAGAACGGAGCCTCACCGCCCAGTAGTTGGGCGGGGCGCAGAGGGTGCCGGCGGTTGAGGGCGTGGCAGCCTGGGGTGGGCGTTCAGCCTGGGGGCTGGTGCCACAAAATGGGAAGCGCTTGTGTCCACAGACGTCAGAGTCTACAGCGATCCTCGAGCCTGAGTGGCTGCGAGCTGTCACCTCCAAATCTTAGAATACCACATTTTCCCTTGATTTCTTGTTACCGTTAGAAAAAAGCGGACATCCCAGAGTTGGAGAAATACCTAAGGACTCTGAGTTTACTCAAGGAAAGCGTTTTCCTCAACTGGGTGAACTCCGAGCGCCTTTGCCGGCACAGCTGGCGGTTATTAACCGATCTGAGTTAAGGAAAAAGGTTTTCGTCAGAGCCATCCTCTGTTTCCGACCGTCCGCAGCTGTTTGTTTTTAAACACTGGGTGAGCGGGAATCCGTGTACCAGCTGGAACGTGTGCAGCTGGGCCTCTATGGAACATCGATAGCAACGTGGATGGGATATTGCTCCTTGCGGCAGAAGGTTGCCAGTCAGTCATAGGGTTTCGGTCACTCATCTTTACTGTCTGTCACATGCTGGACTACACAAATGGAAAAAATGAAAGAAGGTCTCCGATCTCAAAGCTCAGGCCCTGGGAGCGAGACCCGCCCTGAAACAGATAATCCTATTAAACTGTGAAAGTGAAGTCGCTCCGTCGTGTCCGACTCTTTGTGATCCCATGGACTGTAGCCTACCAGGCTCCTCTGTCCATGGGATTTTCCAGGCAATAGTACTGGAGTAGATTGCTATTTCCTTCCCCAGGGGATCTTCCCCACCCAGGGATCGAACGCAGGTGTCCCGCATTGTAGACAGACGCTTTACCGTCTGAGCCACCAGGGAAGTCCTATGTCAAACTGTGGTAAAGGCCAAGTTATAAGCTTTAACTTATGAGAGGAAGGAACCGACTTGGCCTGCCATGTTGAGGAAATCTCCACCAGGGAATGACATGTGAGCTGAATCTTGAAGGATAGGTAAGAGTTCCCCAGATCTGAGAAGAGTGGGAGGAGCATTCGTTCCCCAGAGGAAGAGAAGAGGGAGAGGACCAGGTTTGAGTAATTTACTATGAAAACAGACTTTGCGGAAAGAACTTTGTTGAAAACCTGTTAATCACTGTTATAGTTGGGAAGAGAAAACTCCGTGACTCCTACACGTGATAACAAAAATGTTTTTTCAAAAGAGTATTCATGGAGATGAGCAGTTGACCTGTACAGTAGAGGACAGGGCACATCCTCGTGCACATCTCAGGCCACCTACATATGAGAGACCTAAGGGAAACAGGTTAGTGTCATAGTTGTGTTAGTCTCCCAATCGTGTCCCACTCTTTGGACCCCATAAACTGTAGCCCCCAGGCTCCTCTGTCCATGGAATTCTCCAGGAAAGAATACTGGAGTGGGTAGCCATTCCCTACTCCAGGGGATCTTCCCAACCCAGGGATGGAACCCCGGTCTCCTGCATTGCAGGCAGATTCTTTACCATTTGAGCCACCAGGGAAACAGGTTATTGTCATAGTACACCAAATTATCATTGCCACCTTCTGCTAATGTGGAAATCTTCAAAGATTTCTAAGAAAGAAAATCTACTAGTTTTGTAATGCAGGTATAACTTATGGAGAAACCTCAAGAAAACCCTCAGGCAACAAAACAACAACAAACACCCCATTAACCTTTATGTATTAGCAAGGCTTTCTTCTGTTAGACAAGATCAAGAGAAGAAATTCTACAGTCCAAGTTAAGGTTCGTGAAATCTGTCAAACAGAAGTTATTTCCTTGTATCAAAATAAAAGCTATCATTGCCTAAAGAGGGTCTTCTTTGGTGGCTCAGATGATAATCAGTCTGCCTGCAGTGCAGGAGACCTGGGTTAGATCCCTGGGTCTGATCCCTAGGTCGGAAGATACCCTGGAGAACAAAATGGCTGCACACTCCAATATTCTTATCTGGAGAATTTCATGGACAGAGGAGCCCGACAGGCTTACAGTTCATGGGGTCACAAAGAGTCAGACATGACTGAACGGTTTTCACTTTTTATTTCCTAAAGAGAGACCCTGATATTCTACTGTAGTATTTCTGCCAGTCTCCCTTTAGACATTATTTTCATACTATCCAACCTTCCCAGGTGGCGCAGCAGGTTAAAGAATTTGCCTGCAAAGCAGGAGACACGAGGTGGATCCTTGAGTGGGGAAGATACCCTGGAGAAGGAAATGGCAACCTACTCCAGTATTCTTGCTTGGAAAATTCTATGGACAGAGGGACCTGGTGGGCTACAGTCCATGGAGTCACAAAGAGTCAGACACAATGGAGTGACTGAGCACACACACATGTATATGTATACTATACATACATTTGGCTCACCCTATGCTCCATACAAATAGCCTAAGTCATAAACAAATGCTGAATTATTATGTTATACACCTGAAAATAATATAAATTATACCTCAATTTTTTAAATTAAAAATTTTAGAAAAAGTACTTCAGACTCTTGTGTGCCAGTCAGGTGCTCTGCTTATAATTCACACAGTTGTTGAGAGTCCCTTTGATAGCAAGGAGATCAAACCAGTCAATCCTAAAGGATACCAACTCTGAATACTCATGGGAAGATGCTGATGCTGAACTTTGGCCACCTGATGCAAAGAGCCAACTCATTGGAAAAGACCCTGATGCTAGGAAAGACTGAAAGCAGACGGAGAAGAGGGTGACAGAGGATGAGATGGTTGGATGGCATCATCACTTTAGTGAACATGAACTTTGGCACACTCTGGGAGATGATGAGGGACTGGGAGGCCTGGCTTCCACAGGGTCACAAAGAGTCAGACACGACTTGATGACTGAAACAGTAACAATTCCAAGTTCTAGGAATTTTCCAGGGAACATTGGAAGAATTAGTGAAAGATTTCAGATGAAGTATGGAACTTTTATTCCATTTTAGAATCAGGTCAAGTCATTTTACCTTGCTTTGAAGGACCTACAGTTCATTTTATTCTGTTATTTTTTTTTTAAAAGAAAATTAATAAAGCTATCATTGTCATTTTTTTTAAAAAGCAACTTTTCATATATTAATTTGGCATAGTAGCAGCTCTACACCTAGTAGATAATGCTATTGATCAAAAACTTTTGTACAATAATTTATAAATGCTAGCTGACTGAATGAGCTAAGGTTCAGACCCTTAATACAAGTCTTCTTTCTGCAATATCAATCTATATATCAAACAGGTCAAAACAGAAATAGATAAATTCCATAGACAAACAATGAATAGACAAGTTTTTCAGTTGTCTATATTATCGTACCTCATAGCACGCTAACACAAGGTTGTTTCCAAGGCAGATAAGGTAGACCTCTAGTTGAATATTTGTTCAGAGAACGAATGATAAGCCACATACCCAGAATCCTGTTTACTTTAAAGCTTCAGATTTCTTTGTACTATTTAAGCACTGTCACCTAACATCAGGAACAGGAAAATCATATACACAAAAAACCTGTATCTCTATTCAGCAAACATATTTATTGATTAAGAACATGTATAAGAATGTAAGGGGAGATAACAGACATTATCAATATACAGATTCTACTGAAAAAAAAAGATGTGTAATTAAATAACAAAAGGAAAACAAGTTGGGTCATACAGAGAGAAATTGCACTATGGGAGGTCAGAAATAGGAAAGATGAATTCCGACTGAAAATATGAAAAAGGTGCAGAAAAGGGGAGGAAAAGAAGAATGTTTGTCTTAGAGGTTGTAAAGAATAGATAGGAGTCTGGCTTGAAGGATCTTTCCTATGGAAAGATCAACAAAGGCATATAAATAGCTAAACTCAATATTTTCTAGGGTGCTCAGTCACATGCATGCTTTAGCCATGTCCGACTCTTTGTGATCCATGGATCACAGCCCACCAGGCTCTTCTGTCCATGGGATTTCCCAGGCAAGAATACTGAAGTGGATTGCCACGCCCTCCTCCAGGGGATCTTCCCCACTTGGGGATTGAACCCTCATCTCCTGCATTGCAGGCAGATTCTTTACTGCCAAGCAATCGAGCCATCAGGGAAGCCCTTATGTAGGGAGAACTAGCAATTAAAAAGAATAAGAAGATTGAAATTGGGACAAAAAGACCTTGGAATGTTAGATTAAAAGTAAAAGTTTGTTAACTTTTTCTGTAACTTATTAGCTGGTGATAGGGTGAAATCTTAGATTTTTCACAGTTTTTGACAAATGCTTTCAGGCTTTCTTTGTGGAAACTGACAAGCTGATCCAAAAACTTATGTATAAATGTAAAAGTTCTAGAATAGCCAAAAGAATTATGAAAAAGTACAAAGCTGAAGAACTTAACACTTCAAGATTTCAGAACTTACTACAATGCTATAGGAATCAAGACAGTGTGATATTTAACATTGTAAATCAACTGTACTACAATAAAAAAAATTTTTTTAAGATGTGGTATTGGCAATGAGCTAACCAAATACATCAATGGAATAGAACTGAGATTCCAGAAACGAACCCTTACATTTATGGGTGATTGATTTTCAGCAAATGCACCAAGACCATTCACTTCAACGAGGAAAAGATAGCCTTTTTAAAATCATGGTGTCTGATGCCAGGACAGTTAGATATCCGTATAAAAAAAGCTAAAACAGACAAAAACTTAGATCCTTATTTCAAAAAGAAATTAACTTTAAATGGAACATAGACCTAAATATAAAAACTGAAACTATAAATTTGCTAAAAGAAATTAGAGGAAAAATCTCGATCAATTTGGGTTTAGGCAAAGAATTCCTAGATATGATACCAAAATCACAAAGCATAAAAGAAAAAATTGAAATTGGGCTTCACTAAAATAAAATTTGTTTTAGTTTATGCTTCAGAAGATAGTGTTAAGAAGATGAAAAGACAAAGCATAGACTGAGAGAAAATGTTTGCAAATGATACAAAGGATGTGTACTCATAATATATAAAGAACTCTTACAACTCACTAATAAACAAGACAACCCAATTTAAAAATGGTAAAGACTTGCAAAGACATTTATATGCAGATATACAAATAGCTAATTAGCACAGGAAAGGGTGCTAAATGTCATTAGTCATTAAGTAATGTAAATTAAGTCATTAAGTAAATGTAAATCAAAACCACAATGAAATATACTACATCCACACTGGAATGCATATAATAATCTGATAATGCATATCAGACACAAGTGTAGATGAAAATAGGGAGAAGAGTCCTTATACAGTGCTGGCATGAACATAATTATATTACAGCCACTTTGCAAAAATTTCAGTAGATTTTTAAGTTAAATATAGACTTACCATACTACACAGAAAATAAAGAGTTGCTACTAGGAAGCATCTACCCAGTCAGAGACTTCATTTTTCAGCTGTCCCACCCTTCTTTACAATATTAGGTATGGTTCCATGACTATATTATAATCAGTGAAATATGAAGAGATGTGTCATCTTCCCAGGCTTGACCAGTAAAAACTTCCCATGTGGCATTCCTTTTTCACTTCCACTTATCTGGATAGGTGACCGTTAGGGCTACCATGGTAGAAGTTGAGTTCCTGGCTATCATATTGAATTGTTCACCTGCCTAGTAGTATAACATTCCAGTAATATTATGTGAATAAGAAATAAAATACTATTTAATTTAGGTGGGTGTATATTTGGGATCTATTAGAGCAATTTGCTCACCCTAACCAATTCAGAGATGAGTACCTTTAAATGGATAAAGAGGTGACTGGTAAAAACCTAACAATATGGAGCAAGGGCTTAGCCATAATCGATAGTGAGAAAATAGACACTGCAGGCTAGAAAAATAGAACCTTTGCTATGCAGAACATAAATATGAAAAATATTTATTAGACCATCCAATCTAATCAAGGGATATTGATTTTCTATAAAGAAGAGCAAAGGAATAATGATAAAGTGAGGATGAAGGGAATGTGGTCAAGGAAGGGCTTACAAGGAATTTCTGAGGTAGTCACAATATTCTCTTTCACTCTAAATAGTGAGTAAATTTTTTTCCTTAAAAATCTATATATATATGTACAATAAATTTTGTATGTACAATAAATTTTACTACTTTAAAAAGTAAAAACACATCAATATAAAGTAGATTTTATTCCAGGCATGCAAAAATATTTAATTTATTACATTAATGAACTAAAGGTGAAAAGTTACATATTTTTTGAGAAACAGCATTTTATAATGTTCTTTTATAATTTCAAAAGAACCCTTAGAAAACTAGTTACATAAGGGAATGTCATCAATATTTAAAGGCCATTGTCTTGTTGAGAAATTATATGTATATTCCTATTAAGGTCCAGAATATGATAAGGAAGCACATTCATTCATTAACATGGTATTGAAGTACTAGATAATAATATTAAAAAAAGAAAAAGAGGTGTAATTACAGAGAGAAAAGAGAGAAAAGTGTCATTTTTTGAGATTATGTGATCATCTACATAGAATAGAAATGTAAATAAGATATTAGAATTAATAAGACAGTTCAGCAAGTTTCTTGGTAATAAAAGAAAATTAGAAAAATGAACAATGTTTCTCTATACCAAAATTACCCAATTAGAAAATATAGTAAACATTTAGATACTTTTCACATTAACCATTTAGAATTTAGCAATTAACAAAGGATACGTAAGATTTTTCTACAAAAAAAAATGTTTAAACTTTATTTAGAAGGCATTAAATCCTTATGGCAGAAGGTGAAGAGGAACTAAAAATTCTCTTGATGAAAGTGAAAGAGGAGAGTGAAAAAGTTGGCTTAAAGCTCAACATTCAGAAAATGAAGATCATGGCATCTGGTCCCATCACTTCATGGGAAATAGAGAAACAGTGGAAACAGTGTCAGACTTTATTTTGGGGGGCTCCAAAATCACCGCAGATGGTGACTGCAGCCATGAAATTAAAAGACGCTTACTCCTTGGAAGAAAAGTTATGAGCAACCTAGATAGTATATTCAAAAGCAGAGACATTACTTTGCCGACTAAGGTCCGTCTAGTCAAGGCTATGGTTTTTCCTGTGGTCATGTATGGATGTGAGAGTTGGACTGTGAAGAAGGCTGAGCGCCGAAGAATTGATGCTTTTGAACTGTGGTGTTGGAGAAGACTCTTGAGAGTCCCTTGGACTGCAAGGAGATCCAACCAGTCCATTCTGANAAAGTTATGACCAACCTAGATAGTATATTCAAAAGCAGAGACATTACTTTGCTGACTAAGGTCCGTCTAGTCAAGGCTATGGTTTTTCCTGTAGTCATGGATGGATGTGAGAGTTGGACTGTGAAGAAGGCTGAGCGCCGAAGAATTGATGCTTTTGACCTGTGGTGTTGGAGAAGACTCTTGAGAGTCCCTTGGACTGCAAGGAGATCCAACCAGTCCATTCTGAAGGAGATCAGCCCTGGGATTTCTTTGGAAGGAATGATGCTAAAGCTGAAGCTCCAGTACTTTGGCCACCTTATGTGAAGAGTTGACTCATTGGAAAAGACCCTGATGCTGGGAGGGATTGGGGGCAGGAGGAGAAGGGGACAACCGAGGATGAGATGGCTGGATGGCATCATGGACTCAATGGACGTGAGTCTGAGTGAACTCCAGGAGTTGGTGATGGACAGGGAGGCCTGGTGTGCTGCGATTCATGGGGTCGCAAAGAGTCGGACACGACTGAGAGACTGAACTGAACTGAACTGGAATCAAGCACTGAAGGACAGTGAGCACTGAAAGATGAGAAACAAGCATAAGTTGCCCCAGCTCACCCACCGGAGTGCAGGGAGGGGAACCTAGGCAGAAGCAGGGTGTCCCCCGGGGTTAAGGAGATGGAGCTGAGTGCTTGCCTTAGTGACTAGATAAACTAGCCATACCAAGCAAGAGAAAAGACTGGAGATACAAACTACCAGCATCAGGAATGAGAGAGGTGATGTTACTACAGATTGTACTGATGATAAAAGGAAAATAGGGAAGCATATTGGACTACTTTATGCCAGTAAATTGTACAACTTAGATAAAAGGGACAAATTTCCCCCCAAAGAGTGGATTCTTTGGATGACAAAAAAGAAGTAGATTACCTGAACAGTCCTGAATAATGTACCTACTGACGAAACTGAATTTTAGTGAACAAGCAAACAAAACCTTCTCACAGTGGAACCACCAAGCTCAGATGGCTTTTTTGGTGATTTCTATCAACTATTTCAGGAAGAAATATTATTTTAAACCTTAAAAAAAAACTCTAGAAAAAAATAAAGGAAAGATCTTGTTTGACCTAGGTCAAAGGTTCTTAGGTATGATATCAAAAGCATGGCTCAGAAGAAAAAAAATGGATAAATATAAGCTAATTAACATAAAACATTGCTGCTGTTTGAAGGATTATTAGGAGAATAAAAATAGAAGCCAGGGAGAAATTATTTGCAAGTTATGAACTTGTATCTAGGCTATATAATGAACATTCAAACTCAATAATAAAAAAACGAACCAACCAACTACAAAATGGATGAAAGATTTGATCCACAGAAGAAATAAGAGTGGCAAGTTAACACGTGAAAGTACATTTGATACCATTATTTATCAGTTAAACACAAAGTTAAATCATGGGAGGTTGGCTACAGATAAAAAGATCTACCATAGCAAGCGTCAGAAAGGCTGCCTGGGGGGTGGGCAGGCGGAAGGGGAGGGCAAAATGGTACAGCTGCTTTGCAAGACAATTTGCAGAGTTTCTAAAAGATGAGCACACAACTCCAGTGTGTTCAATCTTTCTACTCCTAGGTGTTTACCAGGAAAAATAAAAGCATATGTCAACACAAAGTCATCCATGAATGCTCAGGACAGCTTCACATGTCATAGCCAGAGCTGGAAGCACACACTGTCTATCAGTGGATGGATGAACTGTGACACAGTCACACAAGGGGACGCTACTCAGCAATACAGAGGACAGAGGCGCTGGTACCTGCTGGTAAAATGATGTCTTGATGTAATCAGGCTGATGAAACAGTCCAGACAAAAAGTGCACACACTGGATGATTCAATTGATATAAAATTCTAGAAAATGAAAACTACTCAATTGTGATGAAAGTGGTTGCCTGGGTACTGGAGACAGGGAGGGCCACAGGGGAAGAGATTAAAAGCCAGCAGGAAAAACTTTTGGAACTGATGGACACATTTATTATAATAAAGAGTGGTGGTTTCCTGCGTGAATACAGATGTCAAAACATTAACTTGTACATATTTAATATGTGTATTTATTTTATGTCAATTATGGGGCCTCTGTGGTGGCTCAGATGGTGAAGAATCAGCCTGCAGTGCAGGACACTTGGGTTCAATTCCTGGGTCGGGAAGATCCTCTGAAGAAGGGAATGGCTACCCGCTCGTGTCTTGCCTGGAGAATTCCATGGACAGAGGAGCCTGGTGGGCTACAGGTTCTATAGCCCTTTCTCTTGGTATCCTGTAAAAACTAGGGTTTGGAGACTAGGATCACAGTCTGTAGCATTGTTGAATGAAACTCAAAATCATGAAATCTTATGTTGGAAGAGACCCAAGGACTTTGGTAGGTCAGTTTCCCAGTCAAACAGAAATTCTTTGCGTATCGTCTTAGGTTACGAGCACCTAGTATTTCCTTAGCCTGTTTAATTCCAGAGCATTCATCATTTCATTGTTATTTGTTTGTGAAGAAATCTGCTTCCTCCAGACTTTTCTTTACAAGATATTGTGTTTAATGCCTACTGAATATATGGTATTTAGTGGTAGGAAAATAATAACTTGATCTCTTGGACAATGTATTTTTATTTTTTGCTAGAAAGGAAACTTATAAACCACTTGCTCTGCCCTTTATTTTACCTGCAGAAAAACTGATGCTTAAAAGTGTACACGGCCTGCTGTGTACACTCAGGGGCTTGGCCCTGTCCTCCTGTCACTGCTCCCCAACAACTCTGTGCAGAACCTGCTTGTGTGGTGGAAAAAGATAACTTGACCAACCCAGTCTAAACAGACGCTCTGTCATAAAATGCAGTCCATTCCTACCCCCTATTGTGGAACTGGAGTCACCCAGAGGTAGTCTTTATTCCATCCAGGAATATCTGACACCATGGTGTCTGACTTGCTTTGTTTTAAAATGATTTGTATATATGGAATCTTAGCAGTCATTTCATTATTGCTACACATGAACTTAATGTTTTTCATTATTTAGAAATAATTTGCATCAGTTCAGTTCAGTCGCTCAGTCATGTCCAAATCTTTGCCACCCCACAGACTGCAGCAGGCCAGGATTCCCTGTCCAACACTAACTCCCAGAGTTTACCCAAACTCATGTCCATTAAGTTGGTGATACCATCCAACCATCTCATCCCCTGTTATCCTCTTCTCCTCCTGCCTTCAATGTTTTCCAGCATCAAAGTCTTTCAAATGAGTCATTCTTTGCATCAGGTGGCCAAAGTTTTGGAGTTTCAGCTTCAGCATTGGTCCTTCCAATGAATATTTAGTACTGATTTCCTTCAGGATGGACTGGTTGGATCTCCTTGCCATCCAAGGGACTCTTGAGAGTTTTCTCCAATACCACAGTTGAAAAGCATCAATTCTTCGGCACTCAGCTTTCTTTGGAGTCTAACTCTCACATCCATACATGAATACTGGAAAGACTAGACGGACCTTTGTTGGCAAAGTAATGTCTCTGCTTTTTAATATTCTATCTAGGTTGGTCATAACTTTCCTTCCAAGGAGTAAGTGTCTTTTAATTTTATGGCTGCAGTCACCATCTGTAGTGATTTTGGAGCCCCAAAAAATAAAGTCTGACACTGTTTCCCCAACTATTTGCCATGAAGTGATGGGACTGGATGCCATGATCTTAGTTTTCTGAATGTTGAGCTTTAAACCAACTTTTTCACTTTCCTCTTTCACTTTCATCAAGAGGCTCTTTAGTTCTTCTTCCCTTTCTGCCATAAGGGTGATGTCATCCACATATCTGAGGTTATTGATATTTCTCCCAGCAATCTTGATTCCAGCTTATGCTCCTTCCAGCCCAGCATTTGATGTACTCTGCATGTAAGTTAAATAAGCAGGGTGACAATATACAGCCTTGACGTTCTCCTTTTCCTATTTGGAACCAGTCTGTTGTTTCATGTCCAGTTCTAACTGTTCCTTCTTGACCTGCATACAGATTTCTCAGGTGGTCTGGTATTCCCATCTCTTCAGAATTTTCCACAGTTTGTTGTGATCCACACAAAGGCTTTGGCATAGTCAATAAAACAGAAATAGATGTTTTTCTGGAACTCTCTTGCTTTTTCCATGATCCAGCGGATGTTGGCAATTTGATCTCTGGTTCCTCTGTGTTTTCGAAGATCAGCTTAAACATTTGGAAGTTCACGGTTCTATAATTTGCATAGAAATAATTATAAAACTTACTATAAATGGAGAAGGAAATGGCACCCCACTCCAGTGTTCTTGCCTGGAGAATCCCAGGGACAGGGGAGCCTGGTGGGCTGCCATCTTTGGGGTCACACAGAGTCAGACACGACTGAAGTGACTTAGCAGTAGCAGCATAAACAGAGCATTGTTTTGAAAGTAGCTTTCCAAGGCCTCAACTACCAATCCCATCACTGAACTGCATACTTGAATGTTTTACTCGTTTCAAAATATTCTGAACAAACACTGGGGCTTCCCCAGTTATTCCAAGTTAAAGTTGTGATTTCCCTTAGCCAGAGACCCCTCAAGTATCTAAAGCATCACAGTGTCCTTGTGGATGGAAACAGTGCCTCACATTTGCATGGTGTCTATAAAATGACCAGTTTACTTTCTGCACATTATGAATAGTTTTTGGCACCCAGACTAAAAGTGTTTCTGAATGGTTTTCGAAGAACCTTTAGGCCATTGTGCCAGAAGGGCTATAAGACATTAAAGAAGAGATCTCACATAATTTCATGAAAAGTTATCTGCTACTAAATTCTCACTAAATTCTATTTTAATATAAATACAATTTATAATTCTTAGGAGCTTAACTTGCAAAACAATAAGAATTGTGTAAGTCTTTGTCAGTTCTGTCATAAATTAACTTTTCAGGTGTGTTTCCTGTTTCATGAGATAGAGTAGATGAATTCTCTTACAAATCAGATCTGCAGCATCCCATTACCATGGTGACATCCAACCCATTCAGGACTGTCCACGGGCATCTGATGAGGCGTAAATTCACTTGCACTGATTGACTCTTCCCAATATTGATAGAACTTGGCCTCCACAGGACAGTTATATGGTGTTCTTTCCCATTAAAAATTCTGCTATTTTATGTTGTTTAGGCATGCCCAGTGGCCTAGGAAAAGTGAACGTAATATACTCCCTAACTAGCCAATTTAGCAAGAATGCTCTTCCAGAGAAATCACTCATGTCCAAAACTAAACTAATTCCCAAGATCTTCCATTTTGATAATCCAGCCAAGCTCACGGGAGGTCTAAGCACACGGGGAAAAGGAAAAGGCAACTCACTCATGGCAGGACCCTGTTTGTTCTCACTGATCCCACCGCAGGTGACCGCTGGCACTTCCTGAAAGAAGACTCTGGGGAAACTCTATCTGCCCTGGCGGACAGCCAGCCCAGGAGGAAAGGAGGCGCCTGCCCCCAGAGGCGGAGTCCAAGTCGGTCTCTGGGCAGAGGAGAAGGTCTTCTCCACCCACCTTGGTCTCCACCTGGGTTTCTCTTTAATAACTCTGCAGGGATCATTCCCAGCTTCCGTTTCTCTCAGATACACAGTGAGGAAGTGATACCCTGAGGGACTGCAATGCTGGCAACAGCTTTGCTTCCTTTGGGGTTCCAGGCGTGAACAATACCAAACACTGCCGAGGCAAATTTTTAAAAATTCTGAATACGTGTCTCCCCTTTTCTCCCTACTGTCAGCACATTATGCTCACCCGTGAGCCTACCTGGTAAATTATATGAATCATGTTCTGCTTCCACTCAGTGCTTTTGAAGCTTTTTGAAGATTATAAATGTAGTTAATACTCTGATATAACCAAAAATGTTTCTCAAGTTTTGTTTTTAAACAGTGATCTCTGCAGTGTTAAATTGTGTGATTCTGTTTACCTGTGTTGAAGAGTATATCTTTCAGCCCTAAGATCTTCCATACTCAGACCAAAAGCTTCAACTCCAAAGCAAGATCCAGTCTGATTGACATTTCCCTGGGACCCCAAATGGTAGGTAGTCCAGGAAGCAAGTATTTTCAACCTGAAAGTCACATTCAAACCATCAAAAGAAAAGCCTTGAAGGGCTTAGTTTTAGGGACTTTTTCTAATTTGGAAATTCCTCTCCAGTATTGAAGTAAGCATTAAGGTAAATAGAGAATTAGAAATTAAATTTTGAAATACATGATGGATTATGATGTGTAAATAATTAGTAACAAAAATTCTAGTAAGCTAGCATTTTCATATTCACTAGAGGATATATTGTTATTCTAGGAAACTCTGAACTGAAAAAATATATTCTCTATGTATCATTTACAAATATTTATGATGATTTATGAATATTATGTTCCCTGGTGGCTCATCTGCCTACAATGCCTGAGACCCAGGTTCAGTCCCTGGGTAGAGAAGATCCCCTGGAGAAGGACATGGCAACTCACTCCCGCATTCTTGCCTGGAGAATCCCGTGGACAGAGGAGCCTGGTGGGCTACAGTCCATGGGGTGGCAAAGGGTTGGACCCGACTGAGTGTCTGAGCGCATGGTTGTCTATGTCGCATGTGTGGACCCGGCTGAGTGTCTGAGCGCATGGTTGTCTATGTCGCATGTGTGGACTCGGCTGAGTGTCTGAGCGCATGGTTGTCTATGTCGCATGTGTGGACTCGGCTGAGTGTCTGAGCGCATGGTTATCTATGTCGCATGTGTGGACTCGGCTGAGTGTCTGAGCGCATGGTTATCTATGTCGCATGTGTGGACTCGGCTGAGTGTCTGAGCGCATGGTTATCTATGTCGCATGCATGGACTCAGCTGAGTGAGTGCATGGTTATCTATGTCGCATGTGCGGACCCGGCTGAGTGTCTGAGCGCATGGTTATCTATGTCGCACGTATGGACTCGGCTGAGTGTCTGAGCGCATGGTTGTCTATGTCGCATGCATGGACTCGGCTGAGTGAGCGCATGGTTGTCTGTGTCGCATGTGTGGACCCAGCTGAGTGTCTGAGTGCATGGTTATCTATGTCGCATGTGTGGACCCGGCTGAGTGTCTGAGCGCATGGTTGTCTGTGTCGCATGTGTGGACTCGGCTGAGTGTCTCAGCGCATGGTTGTCTATGTCGCATGTGTGGACTCGGCTGAGTGTCTGAGCGCATGGTTGTCTATGTCGCATGTATGGACTCGGCTGAGTGTCTGAGCGCATGGTTGTCTATGTCGCATGTGTGGACTCGGCTGAGTATGTGAGCATATGGTTATCTATGTCACATGTGTAGACTTGGCTGAGTGTCTGAGCGCATGGTTATTTATGTTGCATGTGCGTGAGCTCTAACTTGCTTCAGTGGTGCCTGACTCTTGTCAGCCCACCATGCTCCTCTGATACATGTGTGTGTGCAAATAGAAGATTTGCCCACAATAGTATTATCTTTATTTCGTTAATTATTTCATTACAAGCATACAAATGACAGATGAATGCTGTATTTTATAAAATCTCAAGCAGTGTAAGGGCAAATCCCCCTTGATGAGGAGAAACTGCCTTGTTTGTTTTTGTCTGTGCCACGTAGCTTATGGGATCTGAATTTCTTGGCCAGGGATTGATCCCAGGTAACCGCGGTGAAAGTGCCAAGTGCTAACCACTGGACTGCCAGAGAATTTTCCAAAATTGCATTTTCATGACCATAAGCTTTCCCCTTGCTGAACCTCTCTTCCCATCAGCTCCGCTTTCTCCTGCCTTCATGCCCAGGGGCTGAGGCATCCTGGAGGTGGTTTAGGTGCCCACCGGCAGCCAAGGGTGACTCTGGGGGAGCCAGGGTCCCCGAGCCCTCGTTTCTTGCTACCTGTTTCCTAGTGAGCTGGCTTCTGTCTGAGGGCTTCTGACGCACGCAGGTACAGGTACATGGCGAGAACACTGGCTAAAGTGCACGTAGAGAGCCATCCCCGGGCCCTTCTCCAGACACGCACACTGCTGGTGCGCGCTCTGAAATCACACCTCTAATCATTTAAGGGCACATGTAATTAGACCACGTAGCGCACTTCACGTTATAGATTACAGAAGTCTGGGAAAGACGGAGGGCAGGAGGAGAAGAGGGCAGGAGAGGATGAGATGGTTGGATGGCGTCACTGATTCAACGGACGTGAGTTTGAGCAAACTCCAGGAGATGGTGAAGGACAGGGAAGCCAGAACTGGGTGCTGCTGCTCATGGGGTCACAAAGAGTCAGCCACGACCTAGAGACTGAACAGCAATAACACTCACAAATGTAAACTGATATATAGAGCTCCATGCGTGCGTGAATATAAGAGCTCCGTGCGTGCGTGAATATAAGCATGCGCATATGTAACTCCATTCGCACAAAACGAGAAAATGTGACCAGTGTCTGTGTTTATCCTGCTGTCGAGACTGTGAGCTACATGTGTGGAGATCACACCTCCTCTGCTCTGTAGTGTGTCTCTGTGGCCTGCAGCTGTGCAGAAGCTGTTGAATGGGGTGTTGAGAGAGTGGATGGAGAGGGCATGAGAGGTTGTCTGTGGCCAGAGCCTTCTGCTGTGAAGTCTGATGTTAGAAAGTCCTTACTCGCTCCAGGGTTCTGTGGGTGGGATTCTTCCACGAGATGGTCCTTCATATTTGTAATGATGGCTGTCCTCTGAGCCCCAGCTACCCCGTAGGTGAGTGCAAACAGAATGAAGGGCATAACACATGGGGTTTCCTGCTTCTAATCATGATGGGGGCGGATTAAGTTGCTGATGGTATTTGGATCAAATTATTTGATGCTGACTTTTCAAGACTAGGAAATGTACACACTGAGAGATTCTCTATGGTTTTGTGTGATGCTCTTGCATGTGGTGACATTTTTAGCCTTTGGAGGCATTTGTCTTAACTACACTAGGTCTTCTGTTCCTTCATATACATTTTAGAACTGATTTACTAAAGACCACCAAAAAGAAAAAAACACTCTCAGGATTGTGATTGGTACTGAATTATATTTATAATTTATTTTTATGGAAAATTTAATGATTTTGCCTTCCTATTCATGAACACAATGCATTTTTGGGTCCTTTTAATGAATTTTTATTAAATTATATAATTTTTTCCATAAGAATTTTACACATAATTTGTTAGATTTATTCCTAGATAGCTCACATTTTTATTGCAATTATATCTGTAGCTCTTAGAAATTGCATTTAACTATTGTTGGTGTTGAGAGAGACAGTAAGTTCTATAAAATGTTGAGTATAAGCCTGAGGTGTTTTTGAAAATCTTTATTAGGGTTCTAGTCTTTCTCTGAAAGACCGCCTCCACCTGTTCCTCTGCCTCTTAAGTGAGCACTAAAAATATCTCTTGGAATCAAAGTTAAAGAATGGGTACATGTTTCGGACTTAAAAACAATGAAACCAACTTATGACCATGGCTATTGAATCTGAGAAAATAGTATAAATACGGACATAGTAAAAGCTTCTGGAGTCGCACATGTGTTCCAAGGGTGTCTTCTGGAATACAGCAGGGCCCTTGGGAACAGCACAAGGAAAACCTCTACTGGTTTTCAGTGACCATCTCAGTTCAAGTCACTTAAACCCACAGTAGCATCTTATTTATTGACATAATTGCAGCAAATTTAGAAAACAAAGAAGAAAACAATATACAGTAATTGGGCAAACTATGGAGAACCCCCGATAACTTACATGCCTTTTTATCAGTTAGCGACTGGTGTTTGAAATAGAAACATTCACTTCCTGCTGCATATTATTGACTGAAAGTCAATAGATCTCGGCTGTTCAGGGGGCTCTGAGATACAGGTGGGTCCAGCTCTGCTCTAGCCGTGAGCTGGCTGGGCCAGCACTGTTCCTGGTGATGACTGAAGCGTGGAAAACAAGCCTCACATCAAGCCTCTGGTACCATCCGCTCTGCTGCAGTCCTACTGGCCAGCAGGAGGCACTGGCCAAGCCCAACGCCAATGTGGAGAGAGTCCACCTGCCTCTAACACAAGGAGCTGCAAAGGCCCCTGGCAGAGACGGTTTGGAGCCATCGTTTCACTTCTTACCGTGTATTTGTGATTTCTATTCCAGCAGTAGAATGCTATCATACTTACTGTTGGTTTGAACGCATATAGTCTCAGCACTTCAGTGTTCTACTGATGGACAGGGGCAGGAACATGGGTACATTTTAAAATTCCATTTGGCTGAGTGATGTACCTGTGTATTTGCCTGTAGATAGGGCTGATTCCGCAAGTCCTGTGGAGGCTCCATAAACAACTTTACTTGCTGTTTGTAGAGTGAGAATAACCATCTGCTTGCATGTCTGAGCACTTTTTGCAGAGGTAAGATTTCTCACCAAGGGCACCATCTGACATGGTGTCTGAAATTCCATCCTTCCTGGCCTCATTCTTTTGGATCTTAAACATTTCTAGATACTGCAAGTCTTTAGGTCCTAAGCTGCCTGCACACTGATGACAAGAAGCAGCTTTTGAGGAGCTGAGGGCAGCCCTGGGGAGGCTGGGCTTCCTACTCTGCCTTGTGCTGGGTGGACTTGTCCCATTTCATCTTGAACAAGCACACCTTTCTCCGGAGAGCTGCTGTCTGTTTGCATACAAATCAATAGACCAATATGAAGAACTGGGGTTTAAAAAATAATTGTGGATTCTTAATTGGAACAAGTGCTAGAAGGTGGCAAGGTCACTTAGCTGGGAAACACACTAGCGGGTCCCACTGCTGAGAAGCTGCAGGATTTGTCCTGCCCAAGCACTGGTCTGAGCTGAATCATCATGTCACCCTTCCCGTGACTTCGCCACTCTCTGATGATGATAAAGGAGGCAGGATGGTTTGAAATAGAAGCACTGATGAGGCACGACCGACATGATCAAGATAATACCATCTCAAGATACTGTGGAGGGGAATTAATAGAAGTCAGATGATTTTGTGTGGGCTGCGTCCAAGCTTACTGGGACAACCAAGTCCTTCCAGATGTTAAGTGATTAATAAATACAGCAAGTCTGACGGAGTCTGGGCTGTGACTGAGGAACTGGTAATTTGGCAGAGAATCTGGTCTCACATTATCACTTATGGATGTGATTTTTAAGTAACCTTGGAAAACACTTATGAGTTATCAACTGTTTATGCCCTTGAAAATTTTGTGCTATTCTCAGTTGCCGGTAAATGTGGCTGTGAACAGGAGGTGGAGCTTGGGCTGTGCGTGGAGTAGACGGGAAGCTGCAGATCTGAACAGCAGTAGAACCGACAGCACGTTCAATGAGGAAAGAGACTCTGTTTTAACAAATCCACGTCACATTCTATTTAAAATCTTTTCAGTAGATTGCATTTTCCCGCTAAATTGTAAACTTCATTTGCTTTGCTCAGAATCGTGTTCCCAGCGGCCAGCACGGTTCCTGGAGTACGGCAGTTTCTTGGGTAAGGACCTGGGCACAAAGGCCAGGCGGAAGGGTCTGTCGTGGGCAGGAGAGGTGAAGTAGGGAGAGGGTCTTTCACAGCTTCTTGGGTTCCCTTTCAACTCAGTCTTTGCTGAAGAGGCACAGGGCTGGGACGAATAACCATGCTGCTGCTCCTGCTGCTAAGTTGCTTGAATCGTGTCCGACTCTTTGTGACCCCAAGACAGCAGCCCACCAGGCTCCCTCGTCCCTGGGATTCTCCAGACAAGAACACTGGAGTGGGTTGCCATTTCCTTCTCCAATGAATAAAAGTGAAAAGTGAAAGTGAAGTCGCTCAGTCGTGTCCGACTCTTAGCGACCCCATGGACTGCAGCCCACCAGGCTCCTCCATCCATGGGATTTTCCAGGCAAGAGTATATTAATAACCATGAATATCCAATGAAAATAAGCGAGGAGATTGCTTCGATCTGAGGGGACAGGAGCGGAGGTCTGGAAGCAGGGATCCGACCGCAGCAACTGCTCCTGGAGTGCTCGTCTGTTCTCAGGCTCGCGGTTGCACACGTGCTTCACCACCCCAAGTGATGAGCCCTCTGACCTCGTATTTACTCACAGGGCAATCACCCTTCACTCCCCAGATCACCCAAGCCCCCAGGTTACAGCACAATATGGTAAAGTTACCCCTGTAATCCAAGTCAGCAGGAATTTGAAGGAGTTCTTGTTTTAACTCAAGGAACCCAGCAAGCTTTTCCAGTCCAACAAAAATCTTAAAAGTTTAACTGATCGCTTCTCTGCCTTAGTTTTAAAAGTATAGCATATTTGAATTGTGTTTTATTTTTGAGAAATAGTTTTATTCACTAAAGAGAATGTTTATGTGTTTTAGCAAAAGAACATTTACACAAAACACAAATCCTGACTGTATTTCTCAAACTTATAAAACAATGTGTCACTTTGACAAATGCCACAATTTATGGACTTTCTTAATGATGTTTTACATTTCCAAACTAACAACATAACTAAAAACAAATCAAAGCAGGAGACAAAGCAACTCATTTCCCCCCAAACACTCTCTCTTACTCCTTTGAGAAGTCTGCATTGTATGGTTTGACCCCCAGCAAACCTGTGAAGTGGCTGAAGCTCTATTTCCATGTTTCAGCTGAGCCACAAGGGAAGGCCTATTTCCACCTTTCAGAAGAAGAGCAGGAACAGATCACTAGAACCAGCCAAAGGCTCGCCACTGGGCACCCATGAGAGTAGGGCCCTGGTTTTACATTCCTGGTCCAGCCTACTGTGGCTTCTAATGATTGAAGTTGAATGTTATGGGGTTGAATGAATTCCTCTCACTAAAATACGAGGTCAATAGTGAGATGTCTCCTGGAAACATCTCTTTACTTTTAAAATAAAGAATTCCTACATTGGGTTTTTTCTTACAGTTTATTTCTAATTCAGGTTAATGAAGGAACGAGTATCTACATTTTCTACTGTGTATATTTAAGGACATTTTTTTTTAAAAGAAAGGGATCTTTTGTGTTCATAGCCAGCAATCAAGCTAAGCCTAGAGAGTAATACTAGTTACCTTAAAGAAGTGACTTTTTCTTCCCTTAAATGATGATTAGGAATATAGAGAAAAACTGTAAACAAAATCATTTAAGCAGATCAAGCAGCTGAAACTCATGATGATGGCCACACGTGTGGAGAGCAGCCCAAAATCCCCAGGAGAGGTTGTTAGTGTCCCTTCTTAAAGGGCTATCTTGACAGAACCTGCAGCCTCCTGCTAAATAGCAGTCAGTCCTTTCACTGCTTGTGGGGACTCTGTATTCTGCTTCTGCCAGGTGTGAGCTGATTCCTCCCTGGGATGGCTGTGGGCTCCACTTCTTACTGTTGAATTAATCCCAGCACACAATGTCCTCTGTAAGCGGTTCTAGAGTTATCTGAGACAAAATGTAAACATGTTGAGTGAGGGGAGGGAGAAGGAAAAGGTGGGCCAAAAGATGAGGAAGTACATTGATTGAAAAAAGTATGGAGTCAAGAGTAGAACCAAATTTTTCAACACTTACTTGGAAGTGTCAGAGGAGAGGAAATCTCTCTTTCAGCTTTTCTGCTACCGTCTCTAATTGCATAGGCTCTCAGAGACCGTCTTAGAAATCCCACTTCATAGAGAAACGAGCATTCTCATGACTTAGCCCACTGCTTATATAGGAAGAGTAATGAGCGCTGTTGAGTAATAATACAAGAGTGGTGAGCCCTTACCATGTGCAAGACACTATGTGGACACTTCTTGCACCATGTCTCATTTAATTCCTACAATAATTATAAGAGGTAGACATCATCATCCCCACATCGGGGACAGAATAAATAGAGCTCTGGAATTCAGACTGTGGCTGGCCTGACTCCAAAGGTCAACATTTGCTCTCTCTATGTTTGCTGCTCAAACTGGTGTGTAGGGGCCAGAGGCAGGCACTGATGTGCAGGGGGCTGTGCATTAAGGCAGGTACATCTTCTTGAAAGGGCGATTCTCCTGAAGGATTTGGTGAAAGGGTTTTGAACTTTCGAGCTCTTAGAGTGCAAGTCTCAGTCGCTCGGTGGTGCCTGACTCCTTGTGACCCCATGGGCTGCAGCCCACCAGGCTCCTTTGTCCATGGGACTTTCCAGGCAAGGACACTGGAGTGGGTTGCCATTTCCTTCTCCAGGGGGTCTTCCTGACCCAGGGACTGAAGCCAGGTCTCCTGCACCACAGGCAGATTCTTTACCATCTGAACTACGAGGGAAGCCTTGAGCTCTTAAAAAAGTTGTCAAATAAGTTAAAAGCAAAATCACAACAACTCTTGCCTTGACAGGTGGCTCAATCACATTTTGTCTAGTAAGACTCAGGGGATTGAAAATTTTATGTTCAGCAGGGACAAAGTTGGCTTTTTCAGTTTGTTGATTAATTTGGTCGTAGCTGTGGTAAGAGCATGTTCCAGAGGTTAGAAAGACTTGTTGAAGAGTCAGTCCACTGAAATACATGAGCATAAACTGAAATCCTTGGCAAATCTGGCCAAAATTAAATGTTTATTTTCTCAAAAGTGTTGAGTTTTCCTATTGCAGAAGAGTGGGACTTTCTTCTTTTATTAAACATTGGTTCCCCCTGGAATATAATTTCTCTGAAAGCACACCCTTGTCTGTTTTGTTTCACTACACTATCCTCAGAACATTTGCCCGCGTGCACCACATGTTTCACAGACACTTGCTGAACGAATTAATAGAATTAAAATTACACAAAATATTAGCAGTTCTACTTCCTGCCACAGTGTGTTCCAGCAAATAATTTGTTTGTAAACAAATATTATATCTAATTTTACTTCTGTTTGCAAGGAGTTTCCTGATACCAAAAAAACCAAAAAATATGGGGTAGGAACTTTACAGTCAGTTTTCATTTACCTCATCTAGTTGAACTTTAAACTGGAAAAATGGATCAATGTTTGAATGCAGGAAATTCGAATGTGAGAAATTAATGAAAATGTACAACACAATAAGAAATGTTCAGAAGATTCTAACAACACAGGAAATGAAGGTGTGAATATAGCTATGTAGATACAGCAATTTTCCTTGGATTCCCCCAACGAACCCCCACACCCTAACTATAACTAGCTGGTAAGGTCGTGAGCAGCGTTCGTTAATCTGACACTGTGTGACCTACCAGTATGGGGGGATGGGGGAAGCTACTCTTTTGGATCATGAGCTGTTGAACCAGAGTGCCAAGGCCGTTCAACTGGGACCGTTCTTTCAACAAGTCGTGTTGGGAAGACCTGATATGCGCACGCAAAAACAATGAAGCTTGACCCCTACAGGACACAACAGAAAAAAGGTGACTCAGAATGGATCAAAATATTAAATGTAAGTGCCCAAACTATAAAGCTCTCAGAGGAAAACAGGGAGAAAGAGTCATGACTTTTTATTTGACAATGATTCTTTCGACAGCAAAGGCACAAGCAACTAAAGAAACATAGACAAGGTGGACTCCGTCACCTTGTCCATCACTCCATCATTCCATCACTCATCAATATTTTCTCAAAGGAAGAAAATATTTGCAAATTATTTTTCTAAGAAGGAATTAATATCCAAAATATATAAAGAACTTGTACAACAAAAAGTTTAAAAACAGGCAAAGGATTTGAATAAAAATTTCTCCAAAGAAGGTCTACAAATAGCCATTAAGTACGTAAAAAGATGTTCAACATCACTAGTCTTTGGGGAAATGCAAGTCAAAGCCTCAGTGAGACAACAGCTTACACCGTTTGGATAGGTATAATCAAAAACCAGAAAATGCAAGGTTGGGAAGGAGGAGGAGAAATCCAAAGTCTGGGGCATCACTGCGGGGATGTAAACTGGGGCAGCTGCTGTGGAGAATGATATGCAGGCACGTGTGCTCAGTCGAGTCTGACTCTGTGACCCCAAGGACTGCAGCCCACCAGGCTCCTCTGTCCATGGGATTATCCAGGCAAGACTGCTGGAGTGGGTTGACATTTCCTACTCCAGGGGATCTTTCCAATCCAGGGATCAAACCCACATCTTTCGTATCTCCTGCATTGGCAGATGGATTCTTTACCACCTGGGAAGCCCCCACGGAAAACGATATGATAATTCCTCAAATAATTTAGCATAGAATTATCATATGATCCAACAGCTCCACTCCTGGGGTTAGAGCCCAACGAAATGAGAGCAGAGACCAGAACAGCTACTTGGACACCTATGTTCACAGCCGTGTTATTCACAGTAGCCAAAATGTGGAAGCAACTCATGTGCCCATCAATAGATGACAGATAAATAACACGCAGAGCAGACATAAAATGGAACATCATACTGTGAATAAATGATATGAGATTCAAACAAGTCTTGTTGTGGACATAGGTTTTGAGTTCTCTTTCTTCAATATCAGCAGGGGAGTGCCTAAATCATTAGACAAGTTATGCTTTTAATTTTATAAGAAACTGCTGCCCTTCTTCTAAAACCAATTCGAGAATCTTTCACTTCTTGAGCAATGTGTGAAAGTTCCAGATGCCTCACTTCTCAATGCAAGGCCATGCTTGACTTTTAGATTATTCCCTATAGTTGTGGGTGTGAAGTGATACTGCATTGTGATTTTTGATTGTCTTTGTTGACTAATGGTGACAAGCAAGTTGTTACATGCTTACTGGCCATTCGTATATCTTATTTTGTGAAATGTCTGCTCAAATTTTTACTCATTTTAGTCCGATTGTTTGTCTTTTTGTTACAGATTGATTACAGTTTCTTACATATTTTAGAGTACTTTGTGAGCTATATGCATTGTAAATATTTTCTTCCAGTCTGTTTATCTTTTCATTTTCTTAAAGTGCATTTTTATGAACAGAAGTTGTTGATTTTGATGAACTTGATTTTATCATATTTCACTTTGTGGTTGATAGGTTTTTTTTAAAATTATTGTTTTATTTTGTTTTTGTTTCACATCTAGAGAAATTTTTGCCTGCCTCAAGTTCAGAAAGACATTTTTTCTATGTTTTCTTCTAGAAGATTTAGAGCTTATAGATTTATGTCTAGGTGTAAAATCTATCTTGTATGACCAGTAAGACTTTGGCAAGGAATCAGAAGACAGAAAGCACAGAACACGGGTGAGGAGTCGCAAAAGTTAGTGATGGGCAATTCGCAAAGTTTTCTGGGTTACTCAGGCTCCTTCCAAAGTTCTTATAATGGGCTACTCAGAGGAATGAAGACAGGGGTGGGGGTCAGCTTCCCAGGCTTTTGGAAGACAGTCACTACCACTCCCCCAACACAGAGGGTCCCTATCCTCACTGCCTGGGGAAGTGGTCCTAGTTTTAAAAACAGCCGTGAACACCCCAGAGGCTGGGACACAGATGGCATGGCGGGTGGTCCAGGACCTCCTCCCTCTCTGTTTGGGCTCAGGGGTGTGAAGCAGGCGCTGCTAAGGAGGGACAGACGAGAATCTGAGGCCTCAGGCTGCAGACTAGAGCAGACAGAGTGACCTCGGCCTCAGGACTGGAGACGAAGACATGCTTTCCCAGGGGAGGGCTTCCTGGCTGGGGGAAGCAGGCTCTGAGCCTGAGAACTGCGCGGAGGGGCGGTGAGAGGGTACCGGCTGCCAATAAGGGTCTTAGGGGCTCCGTGGAGACAGCAGCAGCCCTCGTGGTCCTCCCGTGGGCCCAGGACCGGGGCTGTGGCCTCGACCCCAGGGCGGGGACGGCCTGGCCCGCAGTTGGGGCCGCCCCACACCACCTTCAGATTCAGCCTCTGGATTTGACTCGACCAGCCAGAATGCTTTCATGATTTGACTGTGCCCCCAGGTAGAGGAATGTGCTCCCAGACAAAGCAGCCCAGGACAACCGCAGGACGTCAGCTGGGCTTTGCTTACTGCCGTGACTTCTGCTGGGTGGGGTGGGGAGGATGAAATGCTCTGTTTCTGCGGAGTTTGAGCCTGAGGAGGATTTCAGTCTTGAGTGTTACGAAAGAGCCGGAAGCCGGTGCCGGAAAGAGCTGGCGCCCTGTCCCGGGCAGCACAGCGTCCGAGCATCGCTCTGTTTAGCTTCAGACCTGGACGTTCCAAAGGGGGGCCGCTTTACTCATGTTCGCATTCCTCGTGCCTGGCACGTTCTCAAACTCGGTAGATATTTGAGCTCATTAATCAAAGGATGACGAGATAGTCAGGTGGCTGCCAGACTTGCGTGCTAATTGAGAATGTGCTTGAGACCTTTCAGAGTCTTCTCTTTTTAGAAGTGATTATGGGACAAAGGTCTCTCCAAATCCCCTTGACCCTGGGGGCCGTTAGTTGACTTTTGAGAAGGGCTGACCATCTCTCAGTGAGCACACAAGTTCATCCTGGTCCTCTTTTCTTGGACTGCAACCGCAAATGCTTTACAGACTGTGATCTCATTTGGAAAGATGCTAATTTTAGAAATAAATCTATTTCTTCAGAAACTTGTGTTTTGGCTCCGGAGGGCGTTTTGGCCCAAATCTCTGTTTACTTAGGCACTTTTTTGGCTTTGGTGATTCGGTAGTGAGACAGGAGACGCTGGGGACGGACCTGCATTCAGACTTGGCAGACACGGGAGAACTGCTTTGTCTGAGTGATAAACAGGGAGAAGGAGACTCATTCCAACTCTTGAGTTAGGACATCTCAAAGTATAAACATTCAGCACTGTCCCTGGCAGGCCCCAGGCCTTGGGCATGAGAAGTCTGTAAACAAGCTTGCAATGGAGAGAGACAGCTCACAGCTCCTGTGATGTTGACAGTCACCACACAGGCTCACGGCCTCTGCCTCCAGATGACGGGCGGCCACCGTTAGCGCTTTGCGGGACATCAGACAGTGGGCCTGGGGCCTCCCAGAGTCAGCCTGGGGTCCCGATGAGCCCAGAGCTGACTTGGGCAAGAGGCAAATCCACTTTCAATGTTTTCTCTCCACTTTCATTTCTCCAAAGAATTGTTAATAATCTTACACCGCCTTATATTTTTCACAAGCTTTATAATTTATTTAACACTGTCACACATTTTGCACATTAATATTTTGAAAATATTACACTGATAGTCTTTTTAAAACTTCTTCTCTTCCACAAAGACTGTCCTCCAGATGTCAATCTGTTTTCATGGATTCAGGAAAGGGAGGTATACACATGCTTTGGGGAGAAGGAGGCAGGCAGAGAAATACCTCTCAAATACCTCTCGGTGTGAAGAGGAAGAAAGCAGGGCCTCTGGCTGGAATGGAGGAGGAGGAGCACAAAGTCAGCAGGCATCTTGGCTTCTATTTCTCACTCAGTTCAAGGTGAAATGCCAGAAGCTGGGGGAGGGAATCAGAGAGGTTGTGGACAAAGCCAGATGCTTCAGGATGTGTGCTCCAACCCCCCTCAGTACTCTGGGAGTATTCATTCCCCATGTTGCAGGCCTCAGCCAGTGTGAGTGACCTCTAGCAGGAAGAGCTGTGGCAGTCAGCACTTAAGCCTCCCGTAGCCGTTGTGTGCTGTAGAGCTGTAGAGAGAACCAGAAACAGGCACACAGGCTTGGGGACGCAGAAAGTAACTGAGCTAGAATGCGGTGGGCTTCCAGTGCAGAGATGGTTGTAGACCTCAGTTTACACTTTCTTCTATGGTTGTGCAGTGGCAGAAGCTGCCCAGCACGGCTACTCTGAGAATAGGATATATTCCTTGTCTGCCCACGGTCTGGCCGTGTGAACTAGTTCTCAGAAGCAAATACGGAAGGAAGAGTCTTTACGACTCTGAACCTCCCACCTGTGGGGCTCCGTGTTCTTTTTTCTTCTAATGGCCAAATGTCAACACTATGGGCAAACGTCAACACTATGGGAAGCCAAGTGTTAAGGAAGCTGTGGGGACAGAGTGCCCATCGCTCAGTCTTTGAGCTGATTATTCACATGATAACTGCATGTTAAATGTCAGAGTGCATCATGGGACACGCCGGGCTGGACCAGGCACAAGCTGGGATCGAGATTGCCGGGAGGGATATCAATCACCTCAGACACACAGATGACACCACCCTTATGGCAGAAAGCAAAGAAGGTCTAAAGAGCCTCTTGATGAAGGTGAAAGAGGAGACTGAAAAAGTTGGCTTAAAACTCAGCATTCAGAAAACTAAGATCATGGCATCTGGTCCCATCACTTCCTGGCAAATAGACAGGTAAACAATGAGACTATTTTTGGGGGCTCAAAAATCACTGCAGATGGTGACTGCAGCCATGAAATTAAAAGACGCTTGCTCCTTGGAAGAAAAGCTATGACCAACCTAGCCCTAACCCTAACAGAATATTAAAAAGCAGAGGCATTACTTTGTCGACAAAAGGCCACCTAGTCCTATGGTTTTTCCAGTAGTCATGTATGGATGTGATAGTTGGACTATAAAGAAGGTTGAGCACTGAAGAACTGAACTGTGGTGTTGGAGAATACCCTTGAGAGTCCCTTGGACTGCAAGGAGATCCAACCAGTCCATCCTAAAGGAAATCAGTCCTGAATATTCATTGGAAGGACTGATGCTGAAGCTGAAACTCCAATACTTTGGCCACCCAATGTGAAGAACTGACTCATTGGAAAAGACCCTGATGCTGGGCAAGATTGAAGGCAGGAGGAGAAGGGGGTGACAGAGGATGAGATGGTTGGATGGCATCACCGACTTGATGGACATGAGTTTGAGCAAGCTCTAGGAGTTGGTGATGGACAGGGAGGCCTGGCCTGCTGCAGTCCATGGGGCGGCAAAGGGTCAGACACAATTGAGTGACTGAACATGTTAACGACACCCTCTTCCTGATGGCCAGGGACCCACTTAGTTATCTGTTAATTCAGTTAAAAATAAAATTTCATTGTTTTAAAGTGCTGGCATTTTGTGGTTTATTTGTAATAGTACCCAACATTACCTTAACTGATACAACCAGGCACTAATCATGCCTTTGGTGCAAAGATGAACAAATAGCAGAGCTACACTCAAAGAACACAGCCTAATGAGGAAGACAAGCAGTTAAGTAAACAGCTTTTTCTACAGTGCGTCAAGTATAGTGAAACTACTGTGAAGAGGGTGGTAGCAGGCTGCCGAAGAGGGAAAGCTAACAGAACCGGGAGTTGCCAGCCTGGGAAGCAGCAAGGACACTGGTGGAGGAGGTCTGAAGCATGCGTGGGATTCAGCTCGAAGCACCCAGGCTGCAAACAGCATGGGTGAATTGAAGATACTGCGCTCTGGATGAAAGAAGTCAGATTAAGGCTCAATTTTCCGTAATTCCTCTAATATGACCCCTGCAGTATGCAAATCACCAAATAGAGACCAATCAGTGTTGACCAGGGGCTAGGGATACAAGGAGGTGTTGACCACAAAAGACCATGAAGGAATTTTGGAAATGTTCCTACCAATGTTGATGGAAATGTTCTACATCTGATATTGACAGTGGTCACCTGTCAGTATACGCTTGTCAAAGTTCAAAGAAAAGTATACTTAAATGGGTGGATTTTAATTATTGTAACTCAATTTTTAAAATGCTCTACAAAAAGGAACATTTCATGTATTTTTTTAAAACAAAAAAGTAAAAAGTATACCATACAAACACTAATCAAAAGCAATCTGAATCAACTATTTTAATATCAAAGTAGACTTCAGAAAAGAGAATACTATCAGGTATAAAGTGAGATATTTCTTAATGACAAATAAATCATTTCATATAGAATATCCATCCTAGACATGCATTCACCAAACAATAAAGCTTAAGAATATGTGCAGCAAAATCTAAAATAACTTAAATGACAAATAAATGGCAAAAAAAAATTCTCCAACCACGAGAAACTTAAAAAATAAGAGAAATTAAACACACACCTAATCAGAGAAAGAAAAAATTAAAATAGCAGAAATCAGTGAAGTAGAAATAAAACAAAAGAGAAAGTTAAAAACAAAAATTTGACTCTTTGAAATGAACAATAAAAGTGATAACCTCTAGCCACACAGGTGAGGAAAAGCAAGAAAACAAGCATAGTTACCCCCTGGGAGCAGACAGGACACCGCTGCAGAGGCTACGTGCAGAAAAGACTAGCAAAGGGCACTGTGAGTGCGAGTAAATGTGACTGCAAGTGGACAAACTCTCTGAAAAACATAAGTCACTAACATTTGCTCAATGTGTGACTTTGATATCCCACTATCTATTACAATTAGAGAAAATTGAATTCACGGTAAAATATGAAAAAGAAAAACCCCATTCCAGTCCCTAGTAAACTCTACCAAACATTGAAAAAAAACCATAAAAACCCTTCTACACAAAGCCTTCCAGAAAAGGGAAGAGAAAAGAACACCTAACTACTGCTTTGTGAGAGTAGCATTATCCTAACACCAAAAGCAAATTGAAGCATCACTAAAAACTATAGAAAACTATCGCTCATGAACATAAATAGAAAAGTCCTCACCAAAATATAAGCAAAGTGAATAATATGTACATAAAAGGGAGAATTTGCTATGACTAACTAGAGTCTTCCCGGGTTATGCAAGTTTGTTTTAACAGCCAAAACTCAGGGAATGTAGCTCCCCATATTGAGATACTAAAAAGAAAAACACAAAACAAAACACACAATAGAATGGAAAGGCATAGAGAACATTTCTTTCACAAAATCCAGCATCAGTGCAATGTGGCTAGCCACACACAGAGGACATTTCTGAAAGATGCACAGCCAGCACTCTACTGAACAGTGACAGAGGATGATTTCCCCTTTAATGTCAGGACTAAGGCAATCTCATCACCGTTGTTGCCACTTCTATTCAGTATTGCATGGCGGCCCTTTCCAGAGCATTAAGGGGGGAAAAATTAACCCATACAGATTCAAAAGAAATGAGTAGAACTGACAAAGACAAGACCGGGAGCTGACTGTGGCTCAGATCATGAGCTCCTTATTACCAAATTCAGACTGAAATTGAAGAAAGTGGGCAACACCACTAGACCATTCAGGTATGACCTAAATCAAATTGAGTCTGAGTGAATTCCAGGAGTTGGTGATGGACAGGGAGGCCTGGCGTGCTGCGATTCATGGGGTTGCAAAGAGTCAGACACGACTGAGCGACTGAACTGAACTGAACTGAGCCATGGTGTATGATTTGTGTGTGTGTGTGTGTGTGTGTGTGTGCACACTTACTCAGTAGCATTTGACTCTTTGCACCCCTGTGGACTATGGCCTGCCAGACTCCTCTGTCCATGGAATCCTCCAGGCAAGAATACTGGAGTGGGTTGCCATTTCCTCCTCCAGGGGATCTTCCCAATCCAGGGATCTAGCTTGTGTTTCCTAGCATCTCGTGCATTTGCAGGCAGATTCTTTAGCACTGAGCCACCTGGGAAACCTGTATGATTCTTTTTATATATTGCTAAAATCTACTTGACAATGTTTTATTAAGGATCATTGCTTCTGTGTTCATGAAGGCTGCTGATCCCTGTGCGTTTTTGTCTGAGTTTGTCTGATTTTGGCAGTAGGATAACACTAGCACCAGTAACATCAGAAGAGCAAAGCAGGCCAGACTAGAATTGCAAGGGCTCTGGAAACCAAATAGTCATTGCAACTAATAGCCTCCAAAGTAGGTGAGAGCCTATATGTACACCTAAACAGTGAAACTGCCTGCTAAAATTAAAAATTTTAAATAGGCCTGGATATAATATAACAGCCCAGACTCCTAGGATATGTAGAAAATTAACTGTCATACCAGAAACCAAAAAACCATCATTTGGATGAGAAAAGACAATTAACCAATGCTAATACCTGATGATTCAGGTATTGGAATTATCTGACAACGATTTTAAAGCAGCCATTAAAAAATGGTTTGAGAAGAAATCATACATTCTTTTGAAAAAATGAAAATGGAAGATCTCAACAAAGAGATAAAAGTTAACTAAAAAGAACCAGAAAGAAATTTATAAAACTGAAAAAATATTTGAAACAAAAACGTTGCTAATAGAATCAATAACAGAGTGGAGATACCCAGTGATGGACAAATACCCCACTCCCTCCTTCAGCAAGTTGGGAAGCCTGAGGCATGGTCTACGCTGTCTCCCGGAAGTCCCCAGCAGGGGTGAGCTCCTGTTGTGCCCGGTGGTAATTGTCTTGATGATCCATGGATTGCTTTTAGGTCCTGTTTCACTCATTCTCAGCCCTGTGTTTCCCAAGATCAATTCCCAAGTAAAGGTCTTGAACTCTAGTCTGTGTCTCAAGGTCTCCTCGGCAACCCAAACCAATACAGTGTCTTACTAATTCTTGTGACCACTCTTGAGGTGTGCAGGTAAAAGCAATGCCTATTTCAGAGTGAATCTTCACTAATAATTTCCCTTATCTATACCAGTTTCATCATTTATAAGAGAGAATCGGGCTTCCCTGGTGGCTTATGTTGCCTGCCATGCAGGAGACATGGGTTTGATCTCTGGGTTGAGAAGATCCCCTGGAGAAGGAAATGGCAACCCACTCCAGTATTCTTGCCTGGAGAATTCCTGGGACAGAGGAGCCTGGTGGGCTACAGTCCACAGGGTTGCAACGAGTTGGACATGACTGAGCAACTAACACACAAAAGAGAGGCACCCCAGCTTCTTCCACTGAACTTTGTCTTGTTCTCTTAAATCACAACCTCTGCAACAACCCCTGTCTTCCTTCTTCATTTGGGCTATTTTTTCCCAGGGGAAGGCTAGCAGTCTTGGCTCTAGGATGCTCAGACAAACAAAGGCACTGCTTTAAGCCAGCACTGCCCCCCGCCTTGCCAACCCCAGTGGAATCACAGCCTCCATGGTAGGCTGGGGTCATAGTTTTTAATACCAGTGTGAAATAAATTGAAAAATTACCCATAAAATACAGGTTTTCAACAGCTGGCCTGAAATTTCTTTCCATAAACAAACAAGTTTAAAGAGATGCCTTAATGCCACCCGCCAACTCCTCCCCCAGTCTTTCATGTCCCCCTGTGGGAATGGGGTCTGCTGAAAGTCTCGCCTCTCGGGCACAGGCAGGCTGCTGGGGGCCACGGGTCATCCCTAGGCCCTTGCTAACCTGCATCTCTTACCCTAGTCTGTCTGCTCCAGGAAGAACCTCTCAGACTCATCCCCCACCCTAGTTCCCATACTGAGCATAGACTTGGAAGCCAAACTATCTAGGTTTGAAACAGAGATTTCATAAATATTTTTAAGCAAATTAGTTATCTCTGCTTCTGTTTCCTCCTCTGAAAACAGAGATCATGTTAGTACCTACTTCATAGGGTTGTTTGAGGATTAGATTAAATATATATGAAGCTCTTAGAACAGTGCCTGGCACAAGGCCACTCTGTGAAGCTGTTAGCTATTATTAGTTTTACAGGCAGAAGAGAAAGTAGGATAGAAGATGGAGTAGGAGGCTTAGTGACATTTAGATTTTCCACAATGAGCCTTGTTTGGGGTTTCCTCTGGGGTGTTTATGTAAACATCTACCCAGTGCCCTGCAGTTTGCAAAGCTTGCTGACATCTGCTCTTTCATCCCGCCTGACATTTAACTGCAGAAGGATACAGGGCACGGGTTATGATTAGCCCAGCTTACAAAAAGGAAACTGAGGCCTAGTAGGTGAACAGACTCCCCCAACGTCTCAGAAAGTGATAGACACCTGTTTGGTGGTTTGAGGACCCAAGATGAATCCTGATCCTGGTTGTAATGCTCTACCTCAATTCTCATCATAGACTGAGCCTTGGTCCTTCATCACACAGTGATTCTTGACCCTGATCTTAGACTGAATCATAATCCTGGTCCCACATGGGGCTCTGACCCCTTCTTGATCATGGACTGAGTCCCAGTCTAAGCTGTCATCTTGGGATCAGTCGGAACCTTGAATATTGTTTCACAGTAAATGCTGACTTCAGGCACTGATGGAACCCTGATCCTGTGACAGACTGAATCCTGGTCCTTCTTATAGCCCGAGTCATACTCCTAGCTCCATACTGACATGTGATCCTGGTTTCGCACTGAGCTCCGCTCTGGCCCCAGACAGAGCCCTCAGTGGGGTCTCTAACCTGGGACACTACTTCTAGCCTCTTCCTGCACTGCTCTGTGAATCCCAATTTCCCATCTTCCCCAGGATTTAGTCCATCTCCTGGAAGACAGTGAGAAAGAAAACTGCTCTCAGCATGCTTTGGAGAAGACCCAGGCATCAGAGCAGGATTTACAACCTATTACAGAAAAACATCTATTTCTGCTTTATTGACTATGCCAAAGCCTTTGACTGTGTGGATCACAATAAACTGTGGAAAACTCTGAAAGAGATGGGAATACCAGACCACCTGACCTGCCTCTTGAGAAATCTGTATGCAGGTCAGGAAGCAACAGTTAGAACTGCACATGGAACAACAGACTGGTTTCATATAGGAAAAGGAGTACGTCAAGGCTGTATATTGTCACCCTGCTTATTTAACTTCTATGCAGAGTACATCATGAGAAATGCTGGACTGGAAGAAACACAAGCTGGAATCAAGATTGCTGGGAGAAATATCAACAACCTCAGATATGCAGATGACACCACCCTTATGGCAGAAAGTGAAGAGGAACTAAAAAGCCTCTTGACGAAAGTGAAAGAGGAGAGTGAAAAAGTTGGCTTAAAGCTCAACATTCAGAAAATGAAGATCATGGCATCTGGTCCCATCACTTCATGGGAAATAGATGGGGAAACAGTAGAAACAGTGTCAGACTTTATTTTTTTGGGCTCCAAAATCACTGCAGATGGTGATTGCAGCCATGAAATTAAAAGATGCTTACTCCTTGGAAGAAAAGTTATGACCAACCTAGATAGTATATTCAAAAGCAGAGACATTACTTTGCTGACTAGGGTCCATCTAGTCAAGGCTATGGTTTTTCCTGTGGTCATGTATGGATGTGAGAGTTGGACTGTGAAGAAAGCTGAGCGCCGAAGAATTGATGCTTTTGAGCTGTGGTGTTGGAGAAGACTCTTGAGAGTCCCTTGGACTGCAAGGAGATCCAACCAGTCCATTCTGAAGGAGACCGGCCCTGGGATTTCTTTGGAAGGACTGATGCTAAAGCTGAAACTCCAGTACTTTGGCCACCTGATGCGAGAGTTGACTCATTGGAAAAGAGCCTGATGCTGGGAGGGATTGAGGGCAGGAGGAGAAGGGGACGGCAGAGGATGAGATGGCTGGATGGCATCACCGACTCGATGGACGTGAGTCTGAGTGAACTCCAGGAGTTGGTGATGGACAGGGAGGCTTGGCATGCTGCGATTCATGGGGTCGCAAAGAGTCAGACATGACTGAGCGACTGAACTGAACTGAACTGACAGGAGGCAAGGCCCTCATCTCCTTGCCTGTGTTTGCACCCCCCCGCCAATCCCACCCAGAGCCAGCCTCGAAGACCCAAGTCCTCCTGATGCCAGAACTCTGAGGAGTTCTATTGTTTGCATGGCTTTCAGTTCTGATTATTTAATACAGTTGTTCACGGTTTTACACTCACAGCCCTGGTCCGCTGGGATAGGGGTTTTCTTGCTCTTGCGGTTAAAGTTGTAACACTTTTTCAAACAAAGGGAAAAATTTTAAAACAACAGTGAAAATATTTCTAAAACATGTTCACCCTCAAGTTGATTTCTCAGTAATTGGCTGGGGGAGAGAAGGGAAGGACAAAGAGAAGTTTTGCATAGTTGGGGGAGGCAGGTCTCTCGTGGGCTGGGGCAGAGGTACAGGGACCAGCCTTGACACTGGGGAGATGAGGGGGAACTGAGTGCAGAAAGATGGAGGAAAAAGTCAAGGTTCATGCCTCTGAACCTTCCCACTCTAGAAGAAGTTGAGCCTCTTACTTGCTACGCACTCTTGACTATGAGCCTCACTTTTTTTGTCTATGAAATGGAGACAATACATCTGCCCAAGGAAGACTCTGGAGATCAAATGACAACTGCAGAATACCCAGCTCAAGTCTTGACCCTGGGTGGGTGCAAATTATAGCAGTTGCTGCTTATTATGTATATATATATAACAATATAAAAATATATTGTTTGTCAGCTGAGAGGCAGTAGAGCTCGGTGGTAAATGGAGGCCAGCAACAGACCACCTGAGTTCAAGTCCTGGTTCTATTACTTATTTATTATTGACCTTCCGATGGCTCAGCAGGTAAAGAATCCACCTGCAATGCAGGAGCCATGGGAGACACAAGTTCAACCCCTAGGTCAGGAAGATCCCCTGGAGTAGGAAATGGCAACCCACTCCAGTATTCTTGCTTGGGAAGTCCCATGGACAGATGAGCCTTACGGGCTATAGTCAATGGGGTCGCAGAGTCAGACACGACTGAGCATGCACGCATGATATGTGACCTTGGGCAATTTGTGGAACCCTTCTGTGGCTTAGTTTCCTCATCTGTAAAATGGGAATGGTAATCAAGTTATTGTGAGGGTTAAAATGAGTTAAGACATGCAAAGCACTTAGAACTTGCCTGGCACATTGTAAGTGCTTAATATGTGGTGGTGTTTAGTCACCAAATCGGGTGAGCATTTCAGGCAGTGGAAACAGCAGATGCAGAGGCTCAGAGGTGGGAATGAACTTGGGCTCAAAGTAGTGTAGGGAGGTAGAGTGGCTGGGGTGGAGGGAGCAGGGGGTGGTGTGTGGGAAGTGGGGCAGAGCAGAAGCACCGGTGGTGGGCCTGGGACGTGCACAGCCTTGTCTGAGTGTATTCCCAGGGAGATGGGGGGGTGGGTGATGGTGGGGATGAGGAAGCAGGAGCTGCTGCCTTTGAGGAGGACTTGGGGCAGACACGGCGCCCACTCCAGCGCTCTTGCCTGGAGAATCCCAGGGACGGGGGAGCCTGCTGGGCTGCAGTCCATGGGGTCACTATGAGTCGGACGCAACTGAGCGACTTCACTTTCACTTTTCACTTTCATGCACTGGAGAAGGAAATGGCACCCCACTCCAGTGCTCTTGCCTGGAGAATCCCAGGGACGGGGGAGCCTGGTGGGCTGCCATCTCTGGGGTCACACAGAATCAGACACGACTGAAGCAACTTAGCAGCAGCAGCAGCAGCAGCAGCAGCAGCAGGGGACGGACAAGATCAGACACTGGCATGAGAAAAGCTGGAGTTCTGGGTCCTTCCACTCTCTCCCCTTAGTTCTCATAACATCCATTTCACAGATGGGGAAGTGGAGGCCTCAGAGAGTCACACAGAGGGAACACAGATCTGGCTGCCACTAGCTCCAGAGCCCTGGCTCCCTATCTTCCTCTTGTCTTCTCTGGCATCTGACTCCTAGCCCTAAGGATCCTCAGGATCCACAGCCTCCTGCAGCCCGCACAGTCCTCAGCCACCCTCTTCCTAGCCAGCTCAGCTACAATTGGGCTGAGAAAGGAGTGACAGGCATCAACCCTCCAGTTATCTTCAGCCCCCTTAATCCCAGCCCCTACCTGGGGGCCTCCCTAGTCTCTCTCCAATTCCTTGTAACTTCGGACCAGTTCAGCTCCTAGGAATTCTTGGTAAAGATATCCACAGTCCCAAGTCTCCCCCTCCTGCTATTTCTCTGGCTCCATCAGTGGGTGCCCTACCCATGCCTTTTGGTGTTCACCATTTAGATACTTGCTGGCCAGACCCTGGGGCTCTGACCACCCACCAGGCAGGCTGGGAGAGTTAGCACCCCAGGATATGGTAGATAAGCCTCAGCTTCCTTGCCCCTTGGGTGGGATGACTCTTGTCTCCAGACTTCCCAGTAGGATGGAAACCAGGTTGCCCACTTACTTTCTGGGATCTGCACCCAAGTAACCCATTTGCACTTGAACTCTTATTTCTGGTCTGCTAAGATAATCACCATGGCTAGTCAGTTTTACCTGTAAAATAACTCTCAAGCCCAGCTCCTTCTCTCCATCATCTCTGTGACTGCCCACCTAGTCCAAGTGCCAGCACTTCCTGCCTGTATGCATGTGAAGGCCTCCCAGGTTGTCTTCCAGTTTTGCCTCTGCGTCCGACCCCCCAAAAGCCAAAGGGATCTGATATAAAGGAAACCAGGTCATCTCCTTCTCCTGCTTAACACTTGCTGTGGCCCCCATTTCTCCCCTTATCACAGCCTGGAGGGCCCACAGAATGTGGTCCTGCTGACCTCTTCTCGCCTCTCCCCCGGGCCACACTGGTTGCCTTCCTGCTTTTGAAACACACCACTCACAACGGTCTTAGGGCCTTTTCTGTTGCTGTTCCCTCTGCCTGGAACACTCCCCAGATCTTCCATGCTGAGCTCTTTCTGGTCCTCCTGTTCTCAGCTTGAATGTCACCTCCTCGGGGAGGCCTTCCTTGATCACGCAATCAAGGAGTCCCGATTCTTCGTCACCATGCTCCATCCTTTTAGCGAGCTTCGTTCCCTTTAAGCCTTTTCCCACCATCTAAGTTGGCCTTGAGGATTTGCAGTCTTGCTGACTCTGACTGTGCTCCCAAAGCAGGGACCTTGTCTGCACACAATGGGCTTCTTGCCCCAGGCCCTCGGCTGGCTTCTGAGTATAGCTGAGAGTTTGGTGATATCCCTGCCCTCTTGGAGTTGATAATCTGATTGGACAGGGGTTGAGGGAGGCAGACAGTTGATGCACCAGTTATGGAAAATGCCACAAAGGAAAAGAACTGGGAGAGAGAGAGTAGCCAGCTGGGGGAACAGTAGTGGTTTAGTCGCTCAGTCGTGTCCGATTCTTTACAACTCTGTGGACTGTAGCCCGATTCTTTGCGACCCCATGGACTGTAGCCCGCCAGGCTCCTCTGTCCATTGGATTCTCCAGGGAAGAATACTGGAGTGGGTTGCCTTTTACTTCTCCAGGGGATCTTCCTGACCCAGGGATTGAACCCAGGTCTCCTGCATTACAGGCAGATTCTTAGGGGTAATATTCTCTAAGAGAAAGGGAAATTGAATATGGGGGCTGTCTGGTGGTCCTTGCCTCAGGTACCAGCAGGAAGCTTACCAGCCCGCACTTGGCTGCTTTCTGCATCCCTCTTGGTTCTTCTTTGTGTGAGGAGGAGGGAAAGATGCTGCTCCTGGTCCTGAACTAGCCAGAATTCCTACCCCTGGGTCCCACCCCCTCTGCTTTCTCGCTCCGCCTCCCCACCCTCCTCCATCTGCCTCCGGTCTCTGGTCTCTGTCCTGTCCACCCCACTTTGCTCCATCTTCACTTTACTTCTCTCTGTCATTATGAAACATCTAGAAGTTCTGCCCATCTGTGTGGTGGCTGCTTTCTCACCCTCTTCTCTCTCCATCCTCCCTGGAGCTTTGGCTTCCACTCTTCCTCTGGTCCCTTTTTGTCAGGAGACCCACTTTTCTCTAGGAGTCTGCAGCTGACATGGGTGGGGGGCTTCTAGCTCAGAGTCTCCCAGGAGGTTGCTGTCAGATATCAGCTGGGGCTGCCCACACTTGAAGGTTTTGCTGCGACCAGAGGATCTGCCCCCAAGGTGGTTCACTCACATGGCCAGCAAGCTGGTGCTGGCTGTTGGCTGGGGATCTTGGTTCCTCTCCATGTGGGCCCCTCCTACATGGCAGCTCATTTCCCCAGTGAAAGATTCCATACTAAGCACTTTACACATAATCTCTTTTAATCCTCACAACATCCATAAGGGCCCCAAATAATGGTTATATACATTTCTCAGATGAAGAAACAAGAGTTCAGAGAGAAGAAGTAACTTGCCCAAGTCAAGGGCACAGCTAGGATTCAACTTCAGGTCTCTCTGGCTCCAAAGCCTTACTCCTTACTACTGGGCTGCCTCTCTGAATCATCACAAAGTTCCAGCAAATAATTTGTGGCTGGGGATCTGGAATCACTTTGATTTTATTTGATTTAGATCTCCTCTTGCTGGTAGCCTGGTCCCACTCACTCCATTGTGGGTGCTGCCCTTTTTTAGACCGTTTATCAATGAGTCACTGATGTCACCCATTCTTCCTTCCCAATATTCTTGCCATCCCCTTCTTCTCTTTTCCAGCTCCACACTTTCAGTCTTATCTTGGGCCATCTGGTCTTCTACCTGGAGACAAAGTCAGAAGAGGCAATACTTTCTGCTGACATTCCTTGATCTTACCCAGCCAGCCCACCCTCAGCTCTCCTCTGCCCATCCTCTTAGAAGACAGAGATGCAAAGGATGACCCCGTAAGGCAGAATTCATTTTGTGTATTTTGCAGATATGGAAATAGAGGATCAGCTAAGGTAACATAAGGAGTGGGGAGAAGACTGGAAAAAAACACAGGCTTGTCTTATTTTAAACCCTATGCTCTTTCCACTCTACCCACTGACCCATCAACTCATCCACCCACCCTCCTATCCTCTCATCCATCCATTGACCCATCCACCTATCAATCTGTCAACCCATCTTCCCATTTACAAACCTATAATCACTCATCTTACACTTCCATTCTCTCATCCATCCATCCGTCCATCTATCCATCTATCCTCCCATCCTCCAATCCACCCATCCACTCATTTATTTGAGAGCCTACCATCCATCAATCACTATTCTGAGGACTGAAGTTGACTTTGAGCTAGACAAAGTCCTGCCCTCTTGGAGTTCACATTTTGGTTGTGGGAGGCAGACAACAAATAAACACACTCTGCATGTGAGGCTTAAGTGCCTCAAAGAAAAGTAAAGAGGAGAGCAATGTTGAGAGCAGCTAAGACAAGTTGATGGTTAAGAAAGTCCTCTCTGACAAGGTGACACTTAAGCAGAAGTCCAAAGGAAGTGAGGAAGCAAACCTTTGTGACAACTGCAGAGGAGAGTACTCTAGGTAGAAGGAACAGCCGTACAAAGGCCCTGAGGTGGAAATGGGCTTAATGGGCCTGAGAATCAGCAGGGAGGCTGGTGTGGATGAAGCAAAATGAGGGAAGGAGAGATGGGAGAGGAAGAGACCACTTCGGCTAGATGACCTCCACCCTTGTAGGTCACTGTGAAAACAGTTTCCCACACTATCTGAAAGTAGAGCATTCCTATGAAAACTTTTATAAGCCAAAATGATGTAGGATGAAAAAACAATTGCCTTAGGATACATCTTGATGCTGAAGCTGAAGCTCCAATACTTTGGCCGCCTCATGCAAAGAGCTGACTCATTGGAAAAGACCCTGATGCTGGAAGAGATTGAGGTCAGGAGGAAAAGGGGTCAACAGAGGATGAGATGATTTGATGGTATCACCAACTCAATGGACATGAGTTTGAGCAAATTCCAGGAGACAGTGAAGGACAGGGAAGCCTGGCCTACTCACAAAGATCGGACACGAGAGCAACTGAACAACAAAGAATATCTTGCTGATGGATATGCACAGTATAAATTGAGATAAAGCACAGATGCTCACAGACACAATTCAAGGCTATGGTGGTTTGATACTGAGATGCTGAGTGTAGTTCTGGGGGAATGGAGCTGGGTGCGGCCCCTCTCGCTGCCCAGCCAATGTGCTGCCTTGATAAGGACTTGCTGCAAAACAAATGCTGAGGACTATTTTGTCTTCACTTTTTTTTTTTTTTTTGTAAAAGTGAGAATCCTCTTTGGATTTATTTTGGTTAGTGTAAACAGGTACTAAAGTAGATGTTTCATAAAAGCAGAGTGGTCTAAAGTGAACTTTCATAAAGTGGGGGATGCCTATAAATGAATTCTGTTTCCACTGAGTTAGCCAACAGAGTTGCTCCAGTAATAGATTGATTCCTCATCTGCCAGGGAAGGGGCCACAGAGCTGTGGGCATCAATACTTCCTGATCTCTCTTTTCAACCAACCAGCCCAGTGCCTTTCGCAACTGCCACTGGAGCTGGCGCCAGAGACGGGTGCCTAGGAGGCTGAGTCCTGCGCCTCAGTTTCCACAGGAGATGAGCCTGTCCTTCACTGGGTGAGGAAGGAGAGGGGCTAACCATTCCTGAGCACTATTAACATCTCTCAAGCTATTTTATTTTCACCACTTTTCAAAGCTGGTATCATTGAATCTATCTTATAGAAGAGGAATTGAGGCTCTGAGAGGTCATGAGCTTGCTTGAGGTCGCATGGCCAGGAGATGGCACCACACTCACCCATGTTTCTGCTTTTTAAACTCTTCTCAATTAAATCTTTCAAAAACTTAGCTTGATCCTACTGGGTGCTGGACTCAGTGTGAGAGACACTTGTAGCCTTATGGCCAATTTTAAAGGCCAGCTTCATAGTCACCTGGCATAACCCACCATTCTCTTGATGGGAAACAAGAGACCCTCTGAAGGTACATCCTGCAGGTCACACAGCTTAGAGAGGAGGAGGCTGGGAGAGTAATGCTTATTTTATTACACCTCTGAAAGGTCAGAAAGGGAAGGAACCCATATTTTCCTCCACAACTTTAGTAACTTGACTTGGAGCTTGACAACAGATGTGTTCCCAGACTGTTGGCTATAAAACAAACCAATTTTCTCTACCGATTGTCATTGTCTTTGGGGGCATAGAGCCTAGGTCATAGTTGTGCCTATTCTGGGGGTAATAATTCCATCAAACAAGCACATTTGATAAAAGGGGGAATTTATTTATCAATAGATTTCTTAACTGATTGATCAATTGATTTCTGTGTCCCTATTGTACAAAGGGTTTGAGGCAGCTTAGGAAGAAAGTAAAGGGTGGAAACTGGTCATCTTCTGTGATTCTTACATTCTGCTCATCAAGGAATACAAAAAAAAAAAAATCCAGCTGCTACATAGCTGGGGAACAAATTCTTGGTATGGAAGTAATTCTGCTACGGCTAGCATCCTCAGAGTACATTCCAAATGCTTTTCCTATTTTCAAATTTAATTAGGAGACGTTTCTGTGGTGTGAGTCATCTTTTAATAATGGGGGTGTTTATTAGGGAGTGAGTGGGAAGGGGACAGGACAGTTGGACAATTCAAATCTGAGCTCTCTGGGTGTGTGATCTTGGGTGAGCCACTTCACTCTCTGAACACCAGCTCCTTTGTCTGTAAATTAAGATTTAGGTAGCAGAGATTTGGGGAATGCTAAACTAGCTCATATGGGCTTCCCTGGTAGCTCAGCTGGTAAAGCATCAGCCTGTGATGCAGGAGACCCCGGTTTGATTCCTGGGGCAGGAAGATTCTCTGGAGATGGGATAAGCTACCCACTCCACTTTTGATGGGCTTCCCTGGTGGCTCAGATGGTAAAGAATCCACCTGCAATGCGGGAGACCTGGGTTCAATCCATGGATTGAGAAGATCCCCTGAAGGAGGGCATGGCTACCCACTCCAGTATTCTTGCCTGGAGAATCCCCATGGACAGAGGTGCCTGGCTACTGTCCATGGGGTTGCAAAGAGTTGGCACGACTGAGTGACTAAGCACAGCGCAAACTAGATCATACATATGAAAAAAACTTCCAGCACTGTCTTCTCTTCCCATTCCTCTTCTCACTTAGTCTACTAATCAGTCTTGGGGACCATGGGAGGAATGTTGTTTTCTTCCTCCAGCGTGAACTACAGCCTTCCAGAGACCATTCAGCCGCTCCTCTGAAATGGCATTTCAGATCAAGTCAGATGTACCTTCTTCCACTGGCACATCTTTATCTCTCCACATAGAGCCAAGCACGTAGCTGTAAAAATGTCTTTGGATAGGGTGGGAAGTTCATTCACAAGAGGGAAAAATCTCCTGGGTTGGGAAGGAGCCCTAGAAAAGAAGTACTAAGATTTGGTTAAAGGGTAAGAAGAGGGCATCTGGGAGTTGCAAATCACAAAAGGCAGAGTGTGGAGGCAGGACTGAGCTGAACAATGCTGTTGTTGAAGGTGATGGTGGTAGATTATAGTCAAAGAGAGGGAGAGAGCACAAGAGCTGGAAGGGAAAATATGAGCTTCCATTAAAGACAAGGGATTCACTGGCTGATTTGTTTTGGGGATGAGCATCTCTCCTTCCCTGTTGGAGAGATCCCTGCTTCTCTGGGACAGCAGGCATTGGTCAGTGCAGGGTTTGCCCACTGTGCTTTCTTATCCCCTTTCCTCTGTCTCTGGGGACTCTTTTCCAATTATGGGAGTCTGGATGGAGGTGTCAGTCAAGATGCCTGTCATTCTGGCTACAAGAGGGGGGCTTTCTAGTTAGAATAGAACTGGAGCCAGTTGGAATCTTTTCTTTCTGTTGGGGCTACAGAGAGGATCTCCCTCTTCAGGCTATTGCAAGGTAGTCTTGGGGCTGTTGTTTCATTATTTATACCACATGGAGCAAAGGTTGTTGGAAGCAGAAAAAAATTATGCTATCCAATAGAGATACAGAGAGAAGCAAAGCTAAGTGTAGGGGGAGGGCTGCCAATATTGTCCATGTAGGCATCTCACCATACCCGCAGCCCATTGGATGTGCCTTTTTCTGGATTACTACATTCCCTTTGTTCAACAAGATTTCTGAAATAGGGAACTGAAATACTTCTGATGGATACAGTTGGCAAATCGAGACAGACCTCCTCTTTAGAAATAGCCAGAGCGGGAATGGAATGCAGTAGACATGGAGAAGCTGAGTGAAGGTCTAAGATGTTCTGCTGACTCATTGCAGCCCTAGCTCAAGTCACTGCCCCTCTCTGGGCCTCAGATTCATCATTGGTGGTGAAATGAGCAGGAAATAACATTATTTATTTATGCCTCATCTTGTTGTGATTATATTTTAAGACAGCTTACAAATATTAAGAGATGGAGCCAAAGCAAGAACAACACCCAGTTGTGGATGTGACTGCTGATGGAAGTAAAGTCTGATGCTGTAAAGAACAATATTGCATAGCAACCTGGAATGTTAGGTGCATGAATCAAGGCAAATTGGAAGTGGTCAAACAGGAGATGGCAAGAGTAAACATCAACATTTTAGGAAGTAGTGAACTAAAATAGACTGGAATGGGTGAATTTAACTCAGATGATCATTATATCTACTACTGTGGGCAAGAATCCCTTAAAAGAAATGGAATGGCCCTCATAGTCAACAAAAGAGTCTGAAATGCAGTACTTGGGTGCAATCTCAAAAATGACAGAATGATCTCTGTTCATTTTCAAGGCAAACCATTCAATATCACAACAATCCAACTCTATGCCCCAACCAGTAATGTTGAAAAAGCTGAAGTTGAATGGTTCTATAAAGACATACAAGACCTTCAGAACTAATACCCAAAAAAGATGTCCTTTTCATTATAGGGGACTAGAATGCAAAAGTAGGAAGTCAAGAAACACCTGGAGTAACAGGCAAATTTGGCCTGGGAGTACAGAATGAAGCAGGGCAACAGCTAACAGAGTTTTGCCAAGAGAACGCACTGGTCATAGCAAACACCCTCTTCCAACAACACAAGAGAAGACTCTACACATGGACATCACCAGATGGTCAACACCGAAATCAGATTGATATATTCTTTGCAGCCAAAGATGGAGAAGCTCTATACAGTCAGCAAAAAAACAGACCAGGAGCTGACTGTGGCTCAGATCATGAGCTCCTTATTGCCAAATTCAGACTTAAATTGAAGAAAGTAGGGAAAACCACTAGACCATTCAGGTATGACTTAAATCAAATCCCTTATGATTATATAAGTGACAAATAGATTCAAGCAATTAGATCTGATAGACAGACTGCCTGAAGAACTATGGATGGAGGTTCATGACATTGTACAGGAGGCAGTGATGATCAAGACCATCCCCCCAAAAAATAAATGCAAAGAGGCAAATGGTTGTCTGAGGAGGACTTACAAATAGCTGAGAAAAGAAGAGAAGCTAAAGGCAGAGGAGAAAAGGAAAGATATACCCATCTGAATGCAAAGTTCCAAAAATTAGCAAGGAGAGACATCCCTGATTCCTTCCTCAGGGATCAGTGCAAAGAAATAGAGGAAAACAATAGAATGGGAAAGACTAGAGATCTCTTCAAGAAAATTAAGGATACCAAGGGAACATTTCATGCAAAGATGGGCACAATAAAGGACAGAAATGGGTGGACCTAACAAAAGCAGAAGATATTAAGAAGAGGTGGCAAGAATACACAGAAGAACTATACAAAAAATATCTTCATGACCCAGATAACCATGATGTGATCACTCACCTGGAGCCAGACATCTTGGAACATAAAATCAAGTGGGCCTTAGGAAGCATCACTAAGAACAAAGCTAGTGGAGGTGATGGAATTCCAGTTGAGCTATTTCAAATCCTAAAAGATGCTATGAAAGTGCTGCACTCAATATGCCAGCAAATTTGGAAAACTCAGCAGTGGCCACAGCACTAGAAAAGGTCAGTTTTTATTCCAATCCCAAAGAAAGGCAATGCCAAAGAATGTTCAACCTACCACACAATTGCACTCATCTCACACACAAGCAAAGTAATGCTCAAAATCCTCCAATCCAGGCTTCAACAGTATGTGAACTGTGAACTTGGAGATGTTCAACTGGATTTAGAAAAGACAGAGGAACCAGAGATCAAATTGCCAACATCCACTGGATCATCAAAAAAGCAAGAGAGTTTCAGAAAAACATCTATTTCTGCTTTACCGACTATGCCAAAGCCTTTGACTGTGTGGATCACAACAAACTGTGGAAAATTCCTAAAGAGATGGGAATACCAGACCACCTGACCTGCCTCTTGAGAAATCTGTATGCAGGTCAAGATGCAACAGTTAGGATTGGACGTGGAACAACAGACTGGTTCCAAATAGGAAAAGGAGTACGTCAAGGCTGTATATTGTCACCCTGCTTATTTAACTTCTATGCAGAGTACATCATGAGAAATGCTGGGCTGGATGAAGCACAAGCTGGAATCAAGATTGCTGGGAGAAATATCAAAACCTCAGATATGCAGATGACACCACCCTTATGGCAGAAAGCAAAGAAGAACTAAAGAGCCTCTTGATGAAAGTGAAAGAGGAGAGTGAAAAAATTGGCTTAAAATTCAACATTCGAAACACTAAGATCATTGCCTCCAGTCCCATCACTTCATGGCTAATAGATGGGGAAACAATGAAAACAGTAAGAAACTTTATTTTGGGGGGTTCCAAAATTTCTGCAAATGGTGACTGCAGCCATGAAATTAAAAGACACTTGCTACTTCGAAGAAAAGCTATAACAAACCTAGAGAACATATTAAAAATCAGAGACATTACTTTGCCAACAAAGGTCCATCTAGTCAAAGCTATGGTTTCTCCAGTAGTCACATATGAATGTGAGAGCTGGACTATAAAGAAAGCTGAGTGCCAAAGAACTGATGCTTTTGAACTGCGGTGTTGGAGAAGACTCTTGAGAGTTCCTTGGACTGCAAGGAGATCCAACCAGTCAATCCTAAAGGAAATCAGTCCTGAATAATCATTGGAAGGACTGATGCTGAAGCTGAAGCTCCAATACTTTGGCCACATGATGTGAAGAACTGACTCATTGGAAAAGACTCTGATGATGGGAAAGTTGAAGGTGGGAGGAGAGGGAATAACAGAGGATGAGATGGTTGGATGGCATCACCAAATCGATGAACATGAGTTTGAGCAAGCTCTGGGAGTTGGTGATGGACAGGGAAGCCTGGCATGCTGCAGTCCATGGTGTCACAAAGAGTTGGACACGACTGAGTGACTGAACTGAACTATAGATATTATAAAACCATAAGATGAGTAAAACGGGTAATGAAATTGAGAGAAGGGAAAAGAATGTGAGCTCAAGGATGAGACCAAGTTCCTGAATGAGTGCTGTGAGGTTCTGAACAGATGTCAGAAGTGACTAGCACAGTTTGTTCTGAGCTTTCTTACAGTAAAAGTGAAGAAAGAAAAACATGGTTACATGGTTTCATGGGGGGAAACACCCAAGCCAGTTCCTGAGCAGAAGACCAACTTTTCCTGGAATAAAAATTTAGACTAAATTTCCTGTTTTTCTCCATTATAAAGACTTTGTGAAACACCATGGTCAGAGAGAAAAGACAACAGGCTGGAGAAAATATTAATAGTTGCAACATATATAAATCAGAGGATTGAAATCCATAATAAATCAAGACCTCATTCAAGTCTGTAAGAAGAAAACACATCATCCATCATAAAATAGGCAAAGGGGAATAAAGAACCAATTCACAGCAGAATTCACAGCAGATGAAATAGCTGTAAAATCAGCAAAAACTATCAAAAGAATGGGCAATACCAGTGTTGTTGAAGGTATGAAGCAATGGACCAGCTCAGACACCTGTTTTCTTTTAGAAAACGAGATGGCTGGATGGCATCACTGATTCAATGGATTTGAGTTTGAGTAAGCTCCAGGGGATGGTGAAGGACAAGGAAGCCTGGTGTGCTACAGTCCATGGGGTTGCACAGAGTTGGACATGACTGAGTGACTGAACAACATCATTTGACATATATATTTATGTGTTTATCTGTTTGGAACAGTTTCCCCGACCAGACTGTGAGTTCCATGAGAATGGCTATTGCCTTTTCACTGTTAAATCCCCAGCACATAGAATAATATCCAGAACAGAGTCATAGGTGCTCAATAAATATTTAGCAAAGAGCATGAAATATTTAGCAAAGAGCATGAGCAAGTGACATGAATGAACGGACAGCATGTAAATTAGTGTAGCATATTTTGGAAGGTGATCTGGCAGTATCCATTCGATTTTAAAGCCTCATTCACTGATTCGGAAATTCCTCCTTTGGCCATCTTCTCAATGGAAACACACAAATTCTCAAAGGAATGGATCGAAGAATGTTCTGTTAAATGGCAAAAGTTGGAACTAACCTAAATGCACAATAACAAAACATTGATTAAGTTATGGTATATCCTCACTGCAGTCCATGGAATTCTCCAGGCCAGAATACTGGAATGGGTAGCCTTTCCCTTCTCCAGGGGATCTTCCCAACCCAGGGATCAAACCCAGGTCCCCCACATTTCAGAGGATTCTTTACCAGCTGAGCCAGCAGGGAAGCCCATGGAATACCATATGTACTTCTTTTAAAAAAAGCAAGAACAGATTTATGATACTTAATGTGGTCTGATCTCTAGGACACATTACTCAAAGGAAATAGCCAGTCACAGAGCAACAGTAGGTAGTATCTATGGGAAAAACAAAAACTCTATTTCTCATCTACCTATGTATCTATATGTCTATTCTGTATATCCAGCACTGTGAACAGTTTGGTCAATCTATCAATACAAACAGACAAATATCTTAGAAAGAAAGACCAAACTGTTCACAATGGTAGCACCTGGAGAAGAGAAAAAAAAAAAACGGGGGTGGAGGGCAGTGTGCAAAGGACTATGTTTACTTACAATTCTATTTACGTATAAAATGCTTTTAAAATGAGCACACATAGGGGTAAAAGTTGATAACATTTCACAAACTCTATACATCCCTCTAACCAGCATTCAGATAAAGAAAGAGAATATTACCAGTACCCAGGGCCCCTCTCTGCTCCTCATCCTCTCAAGGATTGTTATCTGTATCCTCCTATCACCTTTGTCACCTTATATTCATTTGTCAATTTCTGAACTCATATAAATGTGATCCTAAGATGGATACAACTGTGTTTGGGCACCCAACATTCTATTTGTGTGTTTCACTATTTTTACTTTTTGATTGATATATTTGTGTACATTTCAACTGTTTTCAAAGAGAATGTATCCCCTGTATTCTACATATGTGAGTTGGATAATTATAATTTATTAATTAAAATAAATCAACACAGACAGTGTGTGAGCACCAACAATTTGCCTTCAGCATATACAACAGGGAGTTTCCCAAGGTAAGAGTAGAGAATGAGATCATAGGCTGCTGTTTCAGACCCCTCCTCCCAGAGCTGGTGGCTGGGATCAGGGAATCTGTTTTGTAGGCTTTCTTTGGCTGTGGCTGAGGCTTTCCTGAGAGTTAGAAGTTTGGCTTCCCTGGTAGCTCAGACATAAAGAATCTGCCTGCAATGCGGGAGACCAGAGTTCAATCCCTGGGTAGCAAAGATTCCCTGGAAAAGGGAATGGCTTCCCACTCCAGTATTCTTGCCTAGAGAATTCCATGAACAGAGACTTGCAGACTATAGCCCATGGGGTCGCAAAGAGTCAGGCCTGACTGAACAACTAACACACACACGCAGGTTTGGCAGATGGTGCTCATTTTTCATGATAATACAGCTTCCCTGTGGTGGCCCCACCTCCCTGAGCTTGAGCAAGGTCCCCCACAGGCCGGCACAACCCAGAGAGGAGATGGACTTTGGTGTGGCATGAGCTGAACCCAGGTTGTCTAGCTTTAGATTCTGAACCAATATTTTACAGTTTAGTAGCAAAATGGGCGGAGAAGGCAATGGCACCCCACTCCAGTACTCTTGCCTGGCAAATCCCATGGACGGAGGAGCCTGTTGGGCTGCAGTCCATGGGGTCGCTAGGAGTCGGACACGGCTGAGCGACTTCACTTTCACTTTTCACTTTCATGCATTGGAGAAGGAAATGGCAACCCACTCCGGTGTTCTTGCCTGGAGAATCCCAGGGACGGGGGAGCCTGGTGGGCTGCCGTCTCTGGGGTTGCCAGAGTCGGACACGACTGAAGTGACTTAGCAGCAGCAGCGGCAGCGAAATGGGCAGCCAAGGAAACGATGAAGACTTGCTAACCAAGAGGCACAGGGCTGCGCAGATATCGGCACCCAGGGAGACTGGGTGGGCATGGTATGGAGGAGGATGGGAGTTCAGGGACCCTGGTGCAAAATGCAAAAGAAAAGCCTGCAGGCCAGGGGTGGGGGTGGTGGTGGCTTGAGTGTGTAGGCGGAGGAGGTTCCGAGGCTGTGTGTTCCTTTGGGACCTTCTTAACCTCTCTGGGGGTGAAGGAGCCAAAGCCACCATCTTTGGTCACTGGGAAACATTGAACAGCTTCATCTGTCATCTGTGATTTGTTATACCCATTTTCAACGTTGCACAGGGAAAACAGGCATAAGCAGACAATATTTGAAAAATTTTTTCTTTAAGAATTTTATTAACTATTCCCCTCCCTCCCCTCTTTTCTTACTTCCTTGCTTTCCCTTCTTTTCTTCTCATTTTGTCTTTCTCTCCTTCGTCCTCTCCTCTGGCCCTTCTTCTGCTTCCTCCTCCTCTTTCTTCTCCTCTTTCTCTTCTTTCTCCTCTATTTAACAGACATATGCTGTACAAACACAGACAGTACAAAAGGGTTTACTGGGGAACGTGTACACTTGTCCCTAGCCCCTCGGTTCCCCTTCCAGGAAGCAGCAACTCTTTTTAGCTTCTTTCTTGTGTTTTCACTCAGAAGTGGTTTGTGTAACCAAATGGAAAAGGAGGTGACAATGGGAGATGATATCAGATGTGGTTCCAAGACCTTCCCTTTAAACACCAGCCAGCCACAAGGAAGGCCTCTGCTGTCCCCATTTCTGGAGCCTGGGTTAACCTCCTTAAAAATCAGAGCATCCCCTGCCCTCTAGAGTGGGTTTGGAGGTCCAGGAGAGAGGGCAGTGCAGTCCTGCAGGGTAAGGGCACCATACTTCACCGTGTTCCCCACTTTCACCTGCTGCAGGACACCCTGGCCAGTAGTTTTTTTAATCATACTTAGAGAGCTGCCTCTCTTTTTCACAGCTGCATGAATTCCATGGTTCAGATGTGCCGTTCACTTATTTAATTGATGCCCTGTTGATATTTAAGATTTAAGTTGTTTCCTGCCTTTTGCTATAACCACAAGGCTGTAACACCTGTCCTTATGCAGATGTCGTCTGCACATTATAAGCTTGTGCAGAATAAACTCTTAGAAGTAGAGTCAGTGCAGCAGAGGTAATAGGTACCTCTTGTAACCTGTTAAATGTTGCCAAATGCCCTGACCCTCCAATCAGTGCAGCAGCCTGTTCCCCACCAGCGAGTTGCCCAATACTTTTCATGTAATTTGTCATCTGTATTCTAATTTTGTCAACTGTCCCAATAATGTCCTTTATAGATTTTTTTTTTCAATGCAAGATGCAGTCCAGATCACCTATTGTATTAGTTGTTGTGTCTGTTTAGTCTTCTTTAATCCGGAATAGTTTCTGACCTTTCTTTCTCTTTTATGACTTTGACATTTTTGAAGAATGTAAGTATGTTGCTTTATGGGTGTTACATCACTCACTTGGGTTTTTGTTCTGTTTCTCTTGATTAGACTCAGGTTATGCCTCTTCAGTGGAATGACTTAGAAGTGATGCTATGTCCTTCCTCCTGTGTTGCATCAGGAGGCACACGGTATCAATTTGTCCCTTTGCTTGTGTTAACTTTGATGACTTAGTTAAGGTGGTATTGTTTCTCCACTGTAAAGATATTACTTTTTCTTTTATGATTAGCTTTTAGGGATATACTTTAATATCTTTATTAAACGGCTATCCTTGTCAAACACACATTTCAAGGGTGAATTTCTTCATTGGGGGTGATGGGAGGCATTTGCTCCTGTGTTTAGGAACCACTGGATTGCCTTTTCATTAAATTTTGATAATGATTTTATTTTCTTAAATTTAGGTTTAAATTTAAATTTTACTTTATTTAAAAAACAACCCAAATGGTTGAGCTTAGCCCTATACCTTTTGATCCACCATGATGGTAATAATTTTTTTTCTTTTTAATTTTCATTTCTCTAGCACCTCCAAGTAGGATTGCTTTCCCAGAATTCATCTGGGTCTCAGGCCCAGGGATGAGCCTGGTTTGCCTTGCCCTCCTTGATAACAGTCAGAGGCATTCTTTGCAGCAAGGGGCAGAGAAATGCCTCCTGCCAGCCCCAGGGGACTTCTGCTGTCATAGGCTGCCGGTCAGAAGTGGGCCAGGCTTAGATTACAGCCAGACCTGAAAGCCAGCCCAAGTCCTACAATTATTACCCCCTGACCATACCCCGTCCCCCACCTGAGGGTGGTCCTTCTATCCATTGCATCCTCCAGATGTTGAACAGTGTTCCAGAAGGAGGACCACCCTCGAGCATTGTGCTGGCCTCAGGCTCCCAGTGTTACCCTTATTGCTCCAGACTGTTCCACACCACCTCCCTGCCCACTCCCCCACCTTTCCATACTAGTACATGGAGTGGCCCCAGGGGAGGAAAACTGTCGAGGTGTTTTAGCCATAGATCTCTGCTCAGATAAAATCCAAGTCAAAACCTCGGCTCACTCAACATCTCAGGGTGGAGTTGAAAACCCTTTGTACATTCTACTCTTTTCACTTCACAAGCATTCCCAGCTATATATGCCAATTGCCATAATGTCTTGACAGTCGCTAATGAAATAAATTATTTATAGCCAATTCTTATAAGGTAAAAATTTTAAATTCTTTCAAATTACGTTATGGCTAAGGACTATAAAGAAAGCTGAGCGCCGAAGAATTGATGTTTTTGAACTGTGGTGTTGGAGAAGACTCTTGAGAGTCCCTTGGACTGCAAGGAGATCCAACCAGTCCATCCTAAAGGAGATCAGTCCTGGATTTTCATTGGAAGGACTGATGCTGAGGCTGAAACTCCAATACTTTGGCCACCTGATGCAAAGAGCTGACTCATTGGAAAAGACCCTGATGCTGGGAAAGATTGAGGGCAGGAGGAGAAGGGGACAACAGAGGGTGAGATGATTGGATGGCATCACCAACTCAATGGACAGGGTTTGGGTGGACTCCGGGAGTTGGTGACGGACAGGGAGGCCTGGCATGCTGCGGTTCATGGGGTCACAAAGAGTCGGACACGACTGAGCGACTGAAATGAACTGAACTGAAATATATTTAGAGTGGGTACATTTTTAAATATTTGATATACTTTTATTTAAGAGAAGAATGCCAGGGACCCATAGTGAGCCACCCTCTCGCATATCCCCCTTTCCAAATAAATCAGGATCACCTGTTTTTGTCTATCTCTAAACTGTTCCCTTTAGTGTTATCCTCAACTTGCATGTTAGTGATGGGACCAAGTTCCCTCCCCTTTAACTGTTAGCCCTGTGAGGCATCCTGGTCCACCATCATTCCCTGGCTCCAAGAGTAGTACCCTATCTTAAAAGAAGAGATTGGTACATTGGGCTCCATTTACATTGAGAGGCTCCTTATTGAGGTAAGGTGATCAAAAAAGAGCTAAAGGATAGATGACAGAATGAATGAATGAGTGAATTCACGCTGGTTCCTTGTGAGGTCTGATGGCTGTGACACTTCATTTGCATGGTGATTGCAGAAGGCTTTCAGGGTTTGGATTTGGAGGGAGAAGGGCTGTCCTCTGTTCTCACTTTGCAGACCCTACTGGTGCAGGTAACCACTCCCAGGAGACTGTGAACAGCCTGGAGCCACCTCATCCTTCCCTGGGGTGTGTTTCTTTTGATGCTGTCTGGCAGTGACTGGTCACATCAGTGACTTTGCCAGACCCCATGGGACTGCACTGCTCTCTCTCCTGAACCTCCAAAACCACCATATCTCTGAGAGGACAGGGGGGACGCTCTGTTTCTAAGGAGGCTAACCCAGGCTCCAGAAATGGAGACAGGGCAGGCCTTTTTCTTGTGGCTGGCTTGTGTTTAAAGGGAAGGTGTTGGGACCACGTCTGGACATCATCTCCCATCACCTCTAGGGATGCTCCTGCCGAGGACACTGCAGAGCTCTGGGAGGGACCTGCCATGGGGAGATCTGCCCTCCCCAAGCACTAGGCAGCCTCGGTCCTGGCTGTAGACAGGCACCTGGAGGAAGTGGAGCTGTGTTGACATGTCCACTCTGGCACTTCATAGCTCTGTGACTTTGGACAGGTGATTTCTTCTCTCTGGGCCTGAATTTCCCTCTCAATAAAATGAAGATAATCAGCTCTATACCCTCATAATGCCAATGTGAAGATCAAATAAGAGTGGGTGTGAAAAGGCTTTGCAGGGAGCCCTGCACACACAGGGGAAACATTCTCATTAAGAGGGAAATGCACTTTTATTAAAGGAAAAGTAAAATTCAAAAGAATGAGCTAACCAGCGTCTTTAAAAGAAGTGGCAAACAGTACAGTGCTCATTCCTGACTTACCCACTCCTCCCCCACCTGGCAGGCTCCTGTACCTCTCTGAGGGCCAGTATCTCCCCTAGGAAGGCCTGCCAGACTGCACTGCCCTCCCATCATGCCTCCTCCATCACTGCCCTGAATTATGGCTATTTACCTGACAGTCTCCCCTCTTGGTCTGGGAATTTCTCTGGGTAAAAACTGCACCAGATTCATTTCAGAATTTCCAGCACTTCACACAGAGCCCAGCGCTTAGTAGACACTCATAATTACTTATAGTCATAGCGCCAGGCTAGAGTATAGCTAATAGTGGAATAGCAGGGGCTGGAGTCTAAGGTTGATGGAAATTGAAAGCAGGCAAATTGACATTCCCTTCCCAGCACCTTATCTGAATGACTCTCCATCCAGTTTTGAAACAAGGTCTAATCTACCCATGACTTCAGACCAGGTGAAAGCGCCTGGGTGTAGGGTGACTTATTTGTTCTGGTTTGCCCAGGACTTTCTTAGTGTCAGTTTTAAAATATCATTTCCTGGGCAAACCAGGGCACTTGGTCACCCTACTTTGAGTTAAGGATCTGGGTCCTGTTTGCCACTGAATCCCTGTGGTAGATATTGTATTTATTCTGACATTACACCCCTCCTATTTTCCTTCCCCCATGTTGGCAGAGTCCACCTCTTTTGTTAGAGGCTAAAAAGGCAGATAGTTTCCAAGCCTCTCTTTTAGTGAAGTGTAGTCATGTGACCTGGTGGCCAACAAGACAAAAGAAAGAGTCAGGTGAGAGTTTCTGGGAAAGGGTTTCTTCCTTCTCTATGTACTTATCTTCCCCACCCCTCTTCTTCCTGCTTTTGGATATTGTCATGTAAGGATGTGATGCTTGGAGCCGTTGCAGCCATCTTGTGGCCATGAGGGAACATCTCACAATATTACTGAAGGATCAAAGGAGTTTGATAATGAGCTAACCCTAGGACCACAGATTTCTTATTTTGTGTGATAATAATAAATCCCTTTGGGTCTAATGAGTCTTTTTTTAGAAGAAAGCATTTTACAAAAATATTTTAATAATCCTGGCAATTGTCATATATCTTACACAGAAAATTGACAAATTGGACTACATTAAAATTAAGTATTTTGTTTATCAAAATAATCATTAAGAGAACAAAAAAACAATCCATGTACTTGGAGAAGATATTTGAAATAACTCTCCAGTGAAAGACTCATATATATCAATGATAGATGAACAACCCATTTTTTAAAAAATGGGACAAAACTTGAAGGAACCCCACAAAAAGAGGAGATCCAAATATCCAATAAGAACATAAAAATGTGCTTAACATCATTATTCATCACAGAAATGCAAATTAAGGCTGCAATGTGACATAATCTCATACCCACCAGAATGGCTAAAGTTTATTTATTTATTTTTTTAATTGATTTTTATTTTTTAATTTGTTTTGCTTTACAATACTGTATTCGTTTTGCTGTACATTGACATGAATCAGCCACGAGTGTACATGAACTCCCAATCCCGATCCCCACCTCCCCCCTCCCACCCCATACCTTCTCTCTGGATTATCCCCGTGCATCAGTCCCAAGCATCCTGCATCCTGCATCAAACCTGGACTGGCGATTACACTGTTGGTGGGAATGCAAATTAGTACAGCCACTATGGAGAACAGTGTGGAGATTCCTTAAAAAATTGCAAATAGAACTGCCTTAGATCCAGCGATCCCACTGCTGGGCATACACACCGAGGAAACCAGAATTGAAAGAGACACATATACCCCAATGTTCATTGCAGCACTGTTTATAATAGCCAGGACATGGAAGCAATCTAGATGTCCAACAGCAGATGAATGGATAAGAAAGCTGTGGTACATATACACAATGGAGTATTACTCAGCTATTAAAAAGAATACATTTGAATCAGTTCTAATGAGGTGGATGACACTGGAGCCGATTATACAGAGTGAAGTAAGCCAGAAATAAAAACACCAATACAGTATACTTGCACATATATATGGAATTTAGAATGATGGTAATGATAAACCTGTACACAAGACAGCAAATGAGACACAGATGTATAGAATGGCCTTTTGGACTCTGTGGGAGAGGGAGAGGGTGGGATGAGTTGGCAGAGTGGCAATGTAACATGTATGGCTAAAGTTTAAAAGACTAACAATACAAAGTGTTGGTGAGGACATGGAATAACTGAAACTCTCATATTCTGATGGTGAGAGTTTAAATTAGTATAATTACTTTGAAAAGGGTTGACCAGTAGCTACTGAAACTGAACACAAACTTACCTAATGACCAGGTAGCTTCACTCCTTGGTATTTACCCAAGAGAAATGAACACATATCCACAAAATGATTGTGTATGTGTAGTTTTATTCATAATAAAGATGTTCACAGTAACTCTATTCATAATAGCAGAACACAAGAAACACCACCAATGTCCATCCATAAGAGATAGATAAATGAGTTGTGATATATCTGTACTATTCTGTACATAATGGAATATTACACCAGTTCAGTTCAGTTGCTCAGTCATGTCTGACTCTTCGCGACCCCATGGACTGCAGCACGCCAGGCCTCCCTGTCCATTACCAACTCCCAGAGCTTCCTCAAACTCATGTCCATTGCGTTGGTGATGTCATCCAATCATCTCATCCTCTGTGGTTCCTTTCTCCTCCTGCCTTCAGTCTTTCCCATCATTGGAGTCTTTTCCAGTGAATCAGTCTTTACATCAGGTGGCCAATGTATTGGAGTTTCAGCTTTAGCATCAGTCCTTCCAACGAACATTCAGAACTGATTTCCTTTAGGATGGACTGGTTGGATCTCCTTGCAGTCCAAGGGACTCTCAAGAGTCTTCTCCAAAACCACAGTTCAAAAACATCAATTCTTTGGTGCTCAGCTTTCTTTATAGTCCAACTCTCACATCCATACATATTACATAGCAATAAAAAAGAATAAACTACTGATATGTGCAATGATGGGGATTAATCTTAAAATCATTTTGTTCAGCAAAAGAAACTAGACATTAAAAAGTACATACTGAAAGATTTCATTTCTGTGATGTGCAAGAACTGGCAACACTAATCTGTGCTTTTTGAAATCAGGTTAGTGGTTATCCTTTGCAGTGACGGCAGATGATGGGAGAATTAGCCATGAAAGGGAAATGAGGTTGGCTTCTTCATTATAGTGCTGAACTGGGTTGATCTAAGTCACTGGCCATTTCTTTATCTGCTTCTCTTCTCTGTATATTGTACTTAAGTGTTACAGTATCTCCTAGTTTTCTCAAAGACAGAGTTTGTATTTCTGTTTATTGTTCTTGTCTTGGGGAGATATTTTTTAACAAGATAAGGGGAGTAGAAATGCCTTTATTTAGTTCAGCATCTTAAAATACCATTTCATTAGAGTTTTGAATATTAAAACACCATTATACTGTGCATCAACAATGTGGGTTTCATGAATCTTGCTAGACAACCTGTATTATAGCCCAGATGGCTTAATGTTCTGCTTTTACAAATGCATTTGATACAGTTAATGAAATAGCAAATTATATATTAAGGAAAACTCAGATAAGTCATTGCTGGCTGGGCAGAGGGCAGAGAGAGGGACAGTCTCAGGAAGCCTTGGCAAAAGCCCAGAGGTAGAAAAGAGGGGTTGAGGTATAAGGCCAGTCTATCCCTGCTGTGGCACCGACCTTGGAGATTTCGGCTTAGACATCCCCTCAAAGGGAACTTCTTCCCACTCATCATTTTACCTCCTACCTCTGCTCTATTTGTCCTCACCTGACTGCCTGGCAATGAATTAAATATTGACTTCTTCATCTTTACTGTCTATCTGCCCCCAGTGGAATGTGAGCACCATGATGGCAGGAGATGTTTGCATTTCTGCATGCACAGTGCCTAGAACAGGGCCTGGCATATTAGTAGCTGCTCAATAAAGAGCTGTTGATGCACGAATGAATGAGTGGCTGAACGAGTTCCAGGTTTTTATCTGAAGCCCACAGCTCAGAGGACACACATAGAGGCCGAGGGGCAATGAGGGAGTCTGGTGGTCCAGGCAGTGGGTCTTGAGCTGTTTGCCGTGGTGGTCCCTGCTCTTGGGGAACACAACTGCTGCCTCTCTAATAACTCCCTCCTTAGAAGCCAGGGGACTATGAGAAAGAACACAAAGTCCCTTTATTCAGGGGAATGGATTCCATCTCGAGGCAAATTGTTACCTCTGAGGCCACCAGCTGCCCAGCCAGCCCATCACCATAGCCTCCCTCTCAAGGATGTGGGCACAGGCCGGGCCAGAGCTGAAATTGCCCTGGAAACTAGTTTCCTCTTTAATTAACATGGAGAGCGACCAAGCCTACTAATGGAGTGGGGTATGGGGTGGGGTAAGGGCAGGTTCATAAAGTCCCCAGAGGAGCAAGGTCTCCTTGTTTATTTTCCCCAAAATGTTCCCCTTTACCCAGAATAGGGTGGGGGCCCAGTGGGCCGCAGGCAGGGAAAAAGCTTTAACCTCCAGCCTGCTCAGCTCAGCACGTCACAATTTGACTTGCATTTTTTTTCTTTCTAATAATTGCAAACTTAATGAAAAAATAACCTAACCCCAAACACAGCAGGAACTCATGGCAGTTGGCAGGAGCCCCTGGCAGCTAGCTGTGAGGACAAGACACAAAGGGTCCAGAGTAGCTGCTGGAAGATAAGGGATGCCCTTCATCTGGAGCCTCTTTCTCTCTCCATCACCAGCCTTGGCTCCCTATTGCCTTTTTATCATACCCAAATGTTCAGCCTATCATTAGAGCAGACTTTCTTCAGGCCCCTCCAGGGAGGACACGGGCCCAGAGGGGAAAGTTGTCAGGTGTGTGCGTGTGAGAGCTACGCAGATAGTGAGGTTGGTTGGCATGACTTCTAAGAGAGAGCTGGAGGGAAGTGAAAATACATCCTATTAAAATCTGCACTCTGGCTGGGTATGCCCAGCATACCAGGCAGCTAGTCCTGGGAAACAGGCTCTGTGATATCCTATTTTTACATCTCAGGACATGAGCCCAGGCCTGTCTGGTTTTTAACCCACAAGTTAAGTGCTCTGAAGGGAGCTGGGGGTAGAAATCAAACAGCAGCAGCAGCTTCCATGGATTGTGGACTTACTCTGTGCTGGACACTGTGCTGAGTTTTCACCATCACTATCTTTTTTAATCTTTACAGAAATCTTACATGGTAGGTGGTATTATTGGCCCATTTTACAAATGTGGCACAGAGAGTTGGTCCAGAGTTCTGCAATCTGGAAATGGCCTACGCTTTTATCATCCCCCACAAGCTCTACAGTGGGTGGGGCCGGAAGTGAGTTTTGCAATCTCCCAAGACAGATAGCTTATCAGTTTTATTCATTTTGTGTTCCCAGGGTCTAGAACAGAGTTTAGCATATAGTAAATGTCTAATAAATATTTGTGGAGTGAACAAATGAATGAAGGTATATGGACCTGGAAGTAACTTCCAAAAGAACCATCCCAGTTCTCCCTTCTTCACCCAGATGACCTCAACTTACCTTGAAGCAGACAGGTATAAAGGGGTTCAAGAAGCCAAGCTGAGAGGTAGAACTTGATTTGAAAGACAGCAAGGAGCTACAATAGATTTTTGAGGAAAGAATTTCAAAGTTATGGGAGTTGGGGTGGGGGAAACTGTCTTTCTGTGTCCCATGGATTTCAGGAAATTAGTCAAGGTCAATGAATCTTTGGCCAGAAGGCAGGTTATCTCCAGGGCTACATGTGTATTGAGGGAAGAAGAGGGCACTTCTCAGAGTTTGCAAGTCCAAGCTTGTCACGTGCTTTGGGTTGGTGGCTGAGAGTACCAGGGGCAGGCCAACCATCCAGGTCTTCAGCTTGCCCTGGTAAATCCCTTGATCCCTGAGGCAGGGACACTGAAACATATGTCCAGAGCTAGCCTCCAGAATCAGTGTATCATTGAATTTTTTAACAATGGATTTTTTGATTTTCAAACTTGGAGCCTTGGAGACCCAGAAACACCCATCTCAGATTCTGAGGCTCTAGAAACTGTTGAGTCTAGAATAATCGTAGGAGCAAAACTGAGTTCTTACCATGCTCCAGGCACTGTTTACAACTATTAACTCATTTAGTCCTCACAACCCCTCCATGAGATCATAGCTACTGTACTCCTTACTTTACCAATGTGGAAACTGAAACACCAGAAGGTCATGAATTTTGCCCAAGGTCACTCAGTTAGTAGGGGTGGGGCTGGCAATGGATGAACCAAGGCCATCAGGCTGTAGAGCCCACTGCACTTAAAATCATTGAGACTCAGAATCATAGATAGCTACATGGGCAGACTTGTACAGCCACTGAATCTTAAAACTGTAGCGCTGGAGAATCTACCATAGTTGACTTGTCAAATTCTGGGGTCAGAAAATTCAGGCATTTTATAAGGCTGGAATTCTAGGCTCTTGGGGGCTTTGAATCAGAGAGGTTTGGATTCTGGTGTATCAGACCAACAGAGAGGACCCTGGGTTGCAGACCCTCTTCCATGGCAGACAGGGATACTGAGGTCCACAGAGGGAAATGGAAGTATCCAAGACAGGCAGAGTCTGGTGGACCGAGTGTTGGTGTTTAGAGAGAGAAATCTGAGGGAACAAAGCAGGGCCCAGGGCGGGCAGCGATCTGTTTGTGATTAGCTGTGGGTTTCAGTGCTGCCGAGGAATGTGCCCATGGTACCACTTACCCTGCAGGTTGCTGCCCGCTTTCTTCCCCATCAGATGTTTCCCTGGGAGCCTGCCTTCGCCAGGCTTGATATCCTGTTTATACTGCTGACAAACTGAATTTCAGAAGTTGGCCTCCTAGAAGCCAACTTAATATGTTAGAAGTTGTCTTTGCCTGCATTCTGTTTCTTGGTGGGTTGCTTGCTCTCCAGAAGCCCAGAGGGAACCCAAAGAGATATGGAACACTCAGATATCACCAAAGCAGGATAAAGGAGGGGCGGGATCCATGGACAGACCCCAGGGGCAGCGATAGAGATGGAGTGTCCCAAGACAGGGAGTGATAGGCCTTCCCAGGTTCCTTGCTGCTCAGGCCATCCCTGGGAACATAGCTGGAGGCCCTTGATCTTTCAGTGCCATCAACCAAATGGGACTTGTCCAGTGGAGGGGTGGGGAGAGGTGAGTGGAAAGCTCTGGGAGATCTTTAGCCTGAAGCAGATGAAGTGTGTGCTTTGCTCAGTCACGTCTGACTCTTTGTGACCCTGTGGACTATAGCCCACCAGGTTCCTCATTCCATGGGATTCTCCAGGTGAGAATATTGGAGTAGGTTGTCATTTCCTTCTCTAGGGGATCTTCCTAATTCATGGACTGAACCACATCTCCTGTGTCTCCTGAATTGCAGGCAGATTCTTCACAGCTGAGCCACTGGGGATGCCCAGAGTAGATGGAGAGGAAGCCTGAATTCTGTATCTTAGCCTCTCAGGTTCTGCCCCCTTGAAGGCAGAGAGAATTCTTGGGAGTAGACCTAAGACCAAGGGTAGAAACCATCTGGAAATTTTGGTTCTATCAAAAGCAGCAGTTCTCAAAGTATAGTCTGGACTCTCTGGAGTCCTGAGACCATTCCAGTGGGTCTATAAGGTCAAAATTATCTTTGCCACACTGAGACATCATTTATCCTTATCACTGTTAGTGGAATTCTTCAAAGTTGATGTGGCATGTGATAGCACCATCACTTCAACAACAAACAAAAAAGATTGATGCAAAAAGTCATAGAAAAAAAATACCAGTTTTCAATAAAGATCAATATTATTGACTTTTCCTTTTGATTCAGGCTCCAATATGAATTTTTCAAATTATTGCATGAAAAATTTATCATGATTACTGAGATTTTTAGCATCCCTTAAATTTTATACTCATTTAACTACTCCTTGTCCTGGCTCTAGATATAATCCACATGAATAATCCACGCTCTTTTGGGGTCCTCGGTTTTTAAGGGTATAAAGGGATCTCAAGACCAAAAATGTTTGAGAATCACTGATCAAAGGGACCACTTTCCTTCAGCTCAAGCTATCTAACAATGAAAGGGATTATGTTCCAAGGTAATGAGTTCCCATTGCAAGGTATTTGCAAACACAGTGATTAAAGCATCAGGTCTGGGGAAATCAGACCGTGTCCAGGATCTCTTGCCTAGATGCCTTAAAGCACCTGCCTAGAGCATGTGGCCTCCAGCTTCTCCATGGCTCCTGGTAGCCAAAGGATCTTCTCATTTGCCCACTTGACACCTCCCAGCGGTTTCCTTTCACACTCTAAGCGAAAACCAGCGTCTTCAATATGGCCGACGAGGTGCCTCGGCCCCACCCCCCTCTCCTGCCCCTAACTGGCCCCACTATCACCACTCTCTCTGTCTTCAGGTCCAGGCATGTCAAGCCCACCTCAGGGCTTTGCACCTAATGTTCCCCAGGCCTGGAACATCCTTTTCTTCTCTCTTCCACATGGCTGCTCTTTCATCTTCTTCAACTTGACGGCCACTTCCTCCAGGGAACCTTCCCTGACTCCTCCTGAGACTCAAACAGGATTTCTCTAACATCTCTCTGTCATCTCTCATCCCCTTTGTTTCCTTCACAGATGTCACCACCATCTATTTTACCTTTATTTGATGGCATGGATTGTTCTCATCTGTTCTCCCCATGAGACCATGACTGGAGAGTCCAGGAAGCCTGTCCTGATGGTGGATCCCAGTACCTGACCTAGCACCTGGCATGGGGCTTGAGAAATACTTGTTCAGCAAATAAGTTCATTATGAATGAACAAATGAGCAAATTAAGTAAGTAAGTGGTGAAACCAGTTGCCGGCTGATGCCCTGGCACTCACCCAAGGCATCCAGGCCTGATCCCAGTGCAACACCGATTGTTGGAAACATCAGTAACCAACCCTGGATGATGTGTGTTAAAGTATTAAGTGTTACATGTTTGCCTCTCGGCATTAATCAAGTGGGAGGAAAGAGAGATCAGCCTGCCTGGAAAAATCAGCTATGGCTTGGATGAGCTGGGGCTTGAATACAAACCTCTAGGCCTTTGCTACAGCTTCCCTGGTGGCTCAGTCCATAAAGCATCTGCCTATAATGCCCCAGGTTCGATCCCTGGAGTTGGGAAGATCCCCTGGAGAAGGAAATGGCAATCAGCTCTGGTATTCTTGCCTGGGTAAATCCTGAGGACAGAGGAGCCTGGAGGGTACAGTCCATGGGGGTGCAAAGAGTCAGTCATGACTGAGCGACTAACACTAATTCCAGAACATCTGCAGTATGGGACAGGAGCTGTGTCTGTTTATTCACTGCTCTGCGCCCCAAGCATCTAGAACAGTACCTATCCCATGGTAGGTGCTCAGCATATGGTGTAGGGTGAATAAAAATAATACATGTATAATATGGACCAGGCACTATATAGGTATTACCTTATTTAATCTCAAAGATCAGTGAAATAGGGATGTTATCATCTTTATTTGGCAAAGAAATTGGGGCAAAGCAAATTTAATTTACCTAAGAACACACCACTAATAAAGGTTGGAGCCAGAGACCATGGATTCTAATCCAGTCCAGTCTGCCTTCATCTTAGCCATTACCCAGGCCTCCACTTGCTTGCTATGTGAGCCCATTATGTAACCTCCCTGAGCCTCAGTTTCTTTATCTTTTAATGTAATACCCATGTCACAAGGTGACTGTGAAAGTTCAGTTCCTACAGAGCTCTTAGAGCTCTGCCTGGCACACAGTAACATCTCAGTTCCAACGAGCCATTCTCATTGGATATTCTATCAGCTATTATGGAACAAAAGGGCATAGAATGAAACCTCCCAAATGGACAAATCTTCTATGATTTCTGGTAAGTCTTGGGAAACTTGTCAGTTATGGAAGTTGCGAGAAGAAAGCCTTAGAGGGGAATGTGAAAATGGTGACCTTGCCCAGGCAGGCTGATTTGTAAACTACTTTAGGAGGGATTGCATAAGACATAGCATTTATGCTCCCTGTTTCCCAGGCACTGTGCTAAGAGCTCCGTAGTGTCCCTTGTTGATTCTCCCCCTCCAGTCCCATTATACAGTTGGCACCACTGAGGCCTGAAGAGGTGAAAGGACTTTCCCCAAATCCCACAGAGGGTCAGAAACAGAATTGGGACTCAAATTCAAGGCAGGGCCCCAAAGCCCCCACCCCCAACCACTGTGATCAATCACCAAGGAACAAGGTGGGCCATGAAGACAGGGCAGAAGGTTAGAACATTCTAGAGACCAGAACTGGACCATCTGGCTTTGCCCTGGCCAGGGCCCCACCCTCCTCTTCTGGCCTTCCTTTCCATCTCCCAACCTCCTCTTCTTGCCTTCCTTTCCATCTCCCACCCTCCCAGGTTCCTGCCTAGGAACCCCTGCCACAGCTGCATTTTGCAAGGTACCAACCTGCCAAAAAAGGAGACATAAGAGATGTGGATTCGCTCCCTGGGTTGGGAAGACCCCCTGGAGGAGGAAATGGCACCCTACTCCAGTATTCTTGCCTGGGGAATCCCATGGACAGAGGAGGCTGGCAGGCTACAGTCCATAGGGTCCATAGGCAAAGAGTTGGACACGACTAAAGTAACATAGCACATCAGAACAAAAACTCTGAAATAAAAGAGTCTGGACTCCATCAGAGCCCCTAGTACAGGGAACCAGGCCTGATTCTGTGCACCACAAAATCAAATGAGGCCTGAGGAATAAAAGGCACACAGTCCATGTGGGGGGCGCACCACCCTCATGTCTATGTCTGTATCAGTTGACTCCTTTGGTTGCTGGCAAACTGGAATCCACACACAAAAAGGGGATCGACTGGACTGGAAAGCCCAGGCTGGAGCTCCAGGTAGGCAGGATTTAAGGACCCCAGTGATGGCATCAAGGTGAATTTCCATTGTTTTTTCTCAGCATTCTTTAGTGCTGGCTTCATGACCAGGTCACTGTGGAGGCATAATGGCATTAGGAGTGCCTGCTTGGACTATTTTGGTCACAGACCCTGAACCAATTGCTGTGGCCAAAGCCTGGGAGATGCCCCCCGTTACACTGACCAAAGAGCAGGAAGGGGCTCTCAAACAGAAATGAGAAGGGGAATGTACTCCACGGAGGTAAGTAACCAACGTTTTCCATAAGGACCTGTTATACACTAGGTGGGCTTCCCAGGTGGCGCTAGTGGTAAAGAACCCGCCTGCCAATGCAGGAGAAATTCCCGGGAAGATCCCCTGGAGGAGGGCGTGGCAACCCGCTCCAGCAGTCTTGCCTGGAGAATCCCATGGACAGAGGAGCTTGGCAGGCGATAGTCCATAGGGTCTCAAAGAGTCAGACACAACTGAAGCAACTTAGCACACAGCTACCTAAGTAATAAGTAGCTACTATGTGCTTTGCTATTTATAGTTGAGGAAACAGCCTGAGAGGGATGAAATCACACTCACAGTTCCAAAGGGTCAAAGGCAGGCTTCTATCTGGCACCAGAACCTGAACTCTTGAGCATTCCAGCATCTTGTTTCCAGGCAACATCTGCCAGAACTCAGGCTTGATGCATGTAGTTAGGAGAAGGGGAACACTCCCAGGAGGTCTTCCAGGACCCCCTCTCAGACAGTCTGACACCTGGCAGCAGTGGCTTTAATTAAACCACACAGAGCAAACCCATCTGGGACTATCTGAGGGGACAGACGAGCTGGGATGTGGTAGCCAGGACTTGTGTGCATGAGCTCAGACAGCCAGACCTGGAGGAAGGAAAGGCTCCACCCTCACAGGGCTCTGTGGGGTTATTCTGAATATTTATTGAGCATTGTTTTTTCTCATAGCTAGCAAAATTCTAGGTCCTTTGTGTATCTTAACTTCTTTAATCTTTTCAGCAACTCTGTGAAGTTGGTGCTCTTACCAATTTCCATTGTTGAGTTATGGAAACTGAGGCACCGTGTGGCCCAGCTCAGAGAAGGTGCTCAGAAAGTATATTTATCGTTATATCAGAGGATCTTTATTTAACCTTGGATTCTCTGGGTTTCTCCAGGACTCAATTTCCCCATCTGCAGCTCTTACCATCTCTCAAAGAGTCTGTTTCTACCACATCATGGGACCAGCATGTCCTATTTCCTTTCTCTCTTGCCCTTTTTCTGTTCAAAGGCCAGAGTTTGGACAAGGATCATTCTGAACTTAGACTTGTGGGGTGTGTTCTCAAAAATAAAGATCGTGACTGACATGAAATTGTCTAAAGTCAATAAAAGCAGAGCTCAGATTCAATCCTAAGTCTGATAGCCAGCAAAGTATTACTTTTCACTATGTACTTTTCATCGTATGACATAAAGGCTAGAGGGAATAGAATGAATAATTTACTAATCACTGTTTTAGTCAAAGGCACAAAATTAGTGCCAGATAGATCTTGGATCACTCTGCATTGGAAGAACAGATAGATGGGTCTGTGTGTAAGTGGGTGAAGGGATGTACTAAGAGGAGAGTGAATTGGATAGGGGGTAGATGAGTGGGTAGGTGAAAGGATGGATGGATAAGGTGAAGGTTGCACGGATGCTGGATTACTGACTAGTTGGAAGAGTAACTTGGTAGATGGTTAGGTGGAAGGATGGACGTGAGACTAGGTGGGCAGACACTTGAATACTTGGATGAGTAGATGGATGGGTAAATAGGACAGAGGGAAGGACAAGTAGGTAGCTAGATGGGAGGACAAATAGAATAATGTTGACAGAAACATAGGCAAGTGTCTCTGGCCTCCTGGCTACCTCCCCCTGGCCGCCTTTTCCAGTGGAAAATTGAAAATCATGGGCCCTGGGAAGATATTTCCCTGTGTGGTCTGTTAATAGAGGCCCAGAGAGGCCAGCTGAGGCTGAAAGGCCACCCCCCACCAAGACCCTGTCATTAGCCACTCTCCCCTACCCTGCCCTTGGGTGAAAGTATGAGCTGGTGGCCACTGAGGGTCTGGGCCCACACAGGCCCTCATTAAGTCTTATTAAACCCACAGAGGGGAGGATGAAGGGGAGGAGGCTTTTCTCCCAAAGGTCAGCTGCTGGAAAAAGAAGGTACAGATGTACTCTGGGGGTGGTCGTCTAGTCTCAAGCCCTGAGGAATGTGAAAGTTTGCCTGACCCAAACTGCTCCACCCCCAACTTGCAGGCTGGGAAACCAAGGCCCATCCAGGAGAGATGAAGAGCCCACACAGAAGTCAGCACAGCGTCAGACTTAAACCCTGGCCTCCTGACTCATAGACGGCACGCTAGCCTTGCCCTGAAATCTGCAGCCTTAACGTCCACATTGGAGAAGGAAAGGGATTAACATGATTGGGGGCCCCTACCTATGCTGTTGGCCCCCAAGGGGTCAAGCATTCTGTCCTTGAAGCTACTGGTTTCCTCTGTGTCTCTACTGGTAAAATGGGAATTATTTGCCCTTTCATTGATTCAATAACTATTTATTAAATGCCTACTATGGGCCAAGCACTGATTGAGGTGCTAGGAATATGGCATTAACTAGCGAAACAAGGTTTCCACCCTGACAGATGCATCCCTTACTTTTTAGAAAGGGATGGAGACAGTAAACTAGCAGGCAAATAAAATGTACTGTGAAGACAATCAAATAGGAATATGAGATGTATGGACGCTCTTTCGGTGGGATGATTAGGGTGGGAGTGCCTCTCTGGGAAGGTGACCATGACCAAGGTATCAACTGTCCATCAACTCTATGCTCCCCTTTGCAGTTATATAGCTGGAACTGACAAACAGCTGGCTACCTGGGCAGCATCAATGTTTCCCAGCCCTTTTTTGGGCATCCAGCTGTGGCCATGTGACCAGCCCTTGCCACTGGGATGGGAACAGAATGGATGAGTGCCGCTTCTAAACCTAGGCTTTCAGAAGTGGGTGTGCTTGCTTCCTACTGTTTCCTTTTCCACTGGTGGAGTACAAGTGACAGCAAGACCCCAGGATGGAAGAGCCTGAATTCCTGTATCACCATGTGGAATAGAGGCATTACTGCACTGGCACAGCCACGACATGAGTGAGAGACACACTTTTGCTGTGTTTGAGCCATTGCACCTTCTGGGGACTTTTTGTTTCGGCCCTTTAGCTGAGCTGAGGCATACCATGATGTTCAAACTGAGACCTGTAGGCATGAAGTGAGCTGGATTATGGCATCACAGGCAGAGGAAATAGACAAGCTTGGCATATCAGAGGAATAGAATGGACACCAGTGTGGTCAGAATGAATGGCACAAGACCCGAAACACACAGACAGGGCCTCAGTCAGGAGCGCTGACTTTAGGGGAGGCCACTGTGGGTTGAACCAGACATGGAACAATGAATTGGTTCCAAACTGGGAAAGGAGTGTGTCAAAGCTGTATATTGTCACTCTGCTTATTTAACTTATATGCAGAGTACATCATACGAAATGCCACACTGGATGAAACACAAGCGGGAAATAAGATTACCTCGAGAAATATCACTAACCTCAGATATGCAGATGACACTACCCTTATGACAGAAAGCGAAGAAAAACTAAGGAATCTCTTGATGAAAGTAAAAGAGGAGAGTGAATAAGTTGACTTAAAACTCAACATTCAAAAAACTAAGATCATGGCATCCAGTCCTACCATTTCATGGCAAATAGATAGGGAAACAATGGAAACAGTGAGAGACTTTATTTTCTTTGGCTCCAAAATCACTGCAGATGGTGACTGCAGCCATGAGATTAAAAGATGCTTGCTCCTTGGAAGAAAAGCTATGACCAACCTAGACAGCATATTAAAAGGCAGAGACATTACTTTGCCGACAAAAACATAGTCAAAGCTATGGTTTTTCTAGTAGTCAAGTATAGATGTGAGAGTTGGACTATAAAGAAAGCTGAGTGTCAAAGAATTGATGCTTTTGAACTGTGGTGTTGGAGAAGACTCTTGAGAGTCCCTTGGACTGCAAGGAGATCCAACCAGTCCATCCTAAAGGAAAACAGTCCTGATTATTCATTGGAAGGATTGACGCTGAACTGAAACTCCAATATTTGGCCACCTGATGGGCAGAACTGACTCATTTGAAAAGACCCTGATGCTGGTGCTATGACCAACCTAGACAGCATATTAAAAGGCAGAGACATTACTTTGCCGACAAAAACATAGTCAAAGCTATGGTTTTTCTAGTAGTCAAGTATAGATGTGAGAGTTGGACTATAAAGAAAGCTGAGTGTCAAAGAATTGATGCTTTTGAACTGTGGTGTTGGAGAAGACTCTTGAGAGTCCCTTGGACTGCAAGGAGATCCAACCAGTCCATCCTAAAGGAAAACAGTCCTGATTATTCATTGGAAGGATTGACGCTGAACTGAAACTCCAATACTTTGGCCACCTGATGGGCAGAACTGACTCATTTGAAAAGACCCTGATGCTGGGAAAGATTGAAGGCAAAAGGAGAAGGGAACGACAGAGGATGAGATGGTTGAATGGCATCACCAATTCAATAGACATGAGTTTGAGCAAGTTCTGGGAGTTGGTGATGGGCAGGGAGGCCTGGCGTGCTTTAGTCCATGGGGTCGCAGAGAGTTGGACACAACTGAGCAGCTGAACTGAACTGACTTGTCTGTGGGTTGGGCCACAAGCAGGGGCAAAATACGAAAAACTGGTTCACATTTTGGAAAAGTCCCTCTGGCCGCTGGGCAGAGATGAGCTGGAGGAGGCAGGACTGGATGTGGGACCAGGAGGGGCTGGTGGATTCATCCTGGCAGGAGGTGATGGTGGTCTGAATGAGGCTGAGGGGTAAGAGAAAGGGGAGTAAAGTGATAGATTCAGGGTATATTTTGGAGGGCTTACTGATGGATTGGTTGTGGAGGGTGGGAGAAATGAAATAATCCAAACAAAATCTAATGCAAGAACCAATACATATCAATAGACTTAGTAATAGACCTATAGGACTTCCCTGGTGGCTCAGATGGTTAACAGTCTGCCTGCAATGCGGGAGGCCTGGGTCAGTCCCTAGGTTGGGAAGATCCCCTGAAGAAGGGAAAGGCAATCCTCTCCAGTATTCTTGCTTGGTGAATCCTGTGGATAGAAGAGCCTGGCAGGCTACAGTCCATGGGTTCACAAAGTGTCAGACAGGACCAAATGACTAACACTTTGACATTCATTAGACTTTTGGAGTATCTTTCCAGCTCACAACTGCCTCCTGGGAGAACCCGCCATCCATGGGTACTCTGATTAGCTCATAACCCATCCCCTCCCCTGTTGCTGAATGGACCAGCAGTGGGCTCCAGATTGGGGCTCAGTCGATCAGCTCATCCTGGCCATCTACAGTGAGGCTGAAATGGGAATTGGACCAGGTTCGGGCTTTCTCCTTGACAGAGACCCCAGGGAGATGGTCCTAGAAGTGGAGGAAGAATAAGCCCTCCAAGGGCTGAGGAAGCTTGTAACTGCAAATGGAATCAACCCCTCTCAACCACAGCTGGAATCACCACCTGCCAAATGAGGAGAGGCTCACTTGGCCTGGCAGTAGTAGATTGCAGAGCCCTAACCTGGCAGGGCAGGAGAAGGTCCCCAAGGACAGAAGACAGGTGAGACAGGCCAGATCCTGTGCCCCAGGCTGGGAGGCATGACCACCGGGATCTGTCCACATATTTCCTCCCCATCTGTCAGGTGGCAGAGTGGGGTAGATTATGTTTTCCAAAAATGCACAATATTTCCATTCTCAAATGCTCTTCAAGAACCTCAGCACTCTCTTTCAACAGGAGAGTCGATTTCACCTCCCTTGGAACTCAGGAAGAACTTGGGATTGACATTAAATACAGTGTAGCAGAGGTGACACTGTCAAACTTCCAAGGATGAGACAGGAAAGATAGAGCTTCACACTGGCTCGGTCTTGGGACACACCCTTGGAATCCAGTCTTACACACTGTGAGGAAGCCCAGGTCCCAAGAAGTCAGATATAGATGATCAGGCTGACAGCCCAGCCCAGGTTAAGTGTGCAGGTCCTGGAGTATAAATCCTGGGTTCAAATCCATGACCTGGGTTCAAATCCAGGTCCTGGGTTCAAATCCATGACCCTTAATGAGTTCTTTCACCTCATTTCTTTATCTGTAAAGTGAAGTGAAGTGAAATGAAGTCGCTCAGTCGTGTCCGACTCTTTGCGACCCTGTGGACTGTAGCCCACCAGGCTTCTCTGTCCATGGGATTCTCCAGGCAAGAATACTGGAGTGGGTTGCCATTTCCTTCTCCAGGGGATCTTCCCGACCCAGGGATCAAACCCGGGTCTCCCGCATTGGAGGCAGACACTTTAACCTCTGAGCCACCAGGGAAGATGACAGTAATAGTAGCTCTGTCCTGTTTTGTCAGGATCACATGAGTTAATCCGTTTAAGCCCTTAGAACAGTACCAGGTAAGGTGAGCTAGTTTTGAAGCGGTAACAACAACTGCAGAGTCCTCGACCAATGAATGTGCTTGGCACACAGTAGGTACTCAGGAAATGGTAGAAAACGTTCTTCACTTTCTCTCACTCTGTGTCACGTATCACCACTCAGCATGTTATTTATCTGCTTACAGGGTTGTTGTCCTCCACCAGAATATGAGCACCATGAGGGCAGAGATTCTCTTTCATTCCCTGCTTTATCCCCAGAGCCCAGAACAGTGCCCAGGAGGTGGCATTTAACAAATATTTATCGTGAAATGAATGCATTTCTATTCTAGTCTTTAGTTCCATGCCTGGCACACAACAAGTGCTCAATACATGTTGATCCTCCTCACCTCAGCTTCTCCATCCTTCCAACCCCATTTCCATTTGCTCCAGGAAGCCCTCCTTGGCCCCAGGGTACCCACTTTTTGCCTTGGGTCCTAGCCAGCCCAGGCCAAGTTCTCCACTGACCACCTGAGCCCGGTTATCATATGTGTCACACTTCCTGTTGAGCAGACACTCACCTTGTTCCCTGAGCCTCCTGCCCAGCATATGCGTCATGCTAGGTCTTAGAGGGGGCCGTTGAGCAGAACCAGCTCAGAGAGGAACTCCTGGTTCCCTGTCCACCCCTAACCTCCCCCTCCAGACACACTCCTGTCCCTGGACAGACCACAGAGATTTTCCACATTGCTGAGGAATGGTCAGATGCCACCAGACCCTCCCCTCTACCACCCCTCCTGGCTGCAGAAACTGCAGTCCCACTGGGGCAGAGCCATCCCCCATGCGTGACTCTGACATCTGTAACACTTTCCTTTCTCCTCATAGACCTCCTTCAGATTCCTCCCGCTTCATTATAGTATATATAAAAAATTTAAAAATTAAGCTGTCTTAATCATTTTCCATATTAGCTGACAGCCGGCTCCCATATGCCTGGGAGTGAGACCATTCCTCCTGTGCTCCCCTCTGCTTTTCCAAAATAGCTAACACCAAACAGAACCCAGTTATCAAAACCCCTCAGTCTTGGATCCTCCACAGCCCTGCCTCCTGGGGGTCCTGTCTGGCTGATGTGGCCTGAGTCAGAAGTAAGGGATGGAGATTCTCTTACATCCCCAGTAAGAATAGACCTCAGGATTGGGCCAATCACGGTTCAAATCCCATCATCAACACTCATTTTTCGTTTGTCTATTTTGTCCAGCTCAGGCCCAGAAAAGGAAAAAACATGAATTCTAGAACAGACAGGTCTGAATTCAAACTCCAGCTCTGTTGTTTATACCAGCTGTGCCAGTCACTTAACCTCTTTGAGCCTCAGTTTCCTCAACTGTAAAATGGCAGAAACAATAGCACCAACTTCTTGGTGTTGTGATGAGGAGTCAAGAACACCATGAACAATATCCAGTGAGCCCTGCTGCATGCCAGGCACTGAGCCAGGCCCCTACCAGCATCCCCTCATTTCATCTGCACCTCAACCCACTTTACAGAGAACAGACAGCCTGAGAGATTGGGAATCTCCTCTGAAGACGAGCAGCATGGAGGTGGAGGAGCTGGATTCTAACCTGGGTAGGTTTCCTGACCCTAGCCCCTGCACCTTCAGGATCCATCCTGGTGCTGGCCTTCTAGAAGTACTCCGTAAGTGCTGGCCTCCCTCCTTCCCAGCTTCACCTTGGTCTTTCCTTCTCTCTTGGCCTTGAACCTGGGAACCAGGAATTGGCAGCCCTGCTAAGTCTTCCCCCGCCACCTCCACCTCTTCATTGCTAGGCTGTGCTCATCAGGAGGGTAAGTAGGGGCCCATGGCCCATGCATGGCTGACTCAGGCCATCCCAGCTCTACTCTGGCTGCTCATCAGAATCACCTGGGCGCCATCTCTGGCTTGAAGAAGTAGTGGTTCTGAATGGAACCTGAATTGAATGTGAAGTCCCAAGCCAGAAAGAGATACATTATTTTTCCAGACCTCAAACTTGAAGACTGTTTTGGTTTTAGCTTAATTGATTTTTTTTGCAAACTAATTTTTTTTCTTTACAAAAAAAGTAGTTTACTTCATTGTAGAAACTCCCAATATAACTCCTAGAATTTAAATATCCCAAATAGAGTTTGGCTAAAATAGCTACCTGTTCTTAAAATATTTATATTAATATTAATATGTCATAAAGACTTCTAATATTTCCTCTACACTCTTGATACAAACCCCAGGGGTTTTAGCTCTCTATAGTAAATATTATTTGTGAGCCAGGCACTTTGCATATATAATAATTTCTCATCCTTTTTATAGCCCTTTGGGGAGGTATCATTTATCTCCGTTTTGAAGGTGAGGAAATTGAAGCATAAAGTACTTAAAGGTCTGTAAGATCCGTGAGCTGGATTTGAACCCAGGTTCCAGCTGCAGAGTCATGTTTGTGCTAATGCGTCCTCCACATGATTCTCCAGGAAGCCCCTGGCCCCACCAGAAAATGACACACACCTTCCCACAGCCCTGACCCATAGCCCATGAACCTCTCTCCCTGGACCAGACTGGCCTTTGTCCTGAGAGGCAGCATCAAGTCCAGGCGCCTGTGTTCAAATCCCAGCTCATTCACTCACTAACCATGGCAACTGGGGTAAGTCCTTCACCTCCTCAGCTTCTGTTTCCTCCTATGTTCAGTAGAAACACTACCCCCCATCTTTTAGGGTTAGTGATGGAATGAAGCGATCATGTACCTAAAGTGCTATCTCAGAGTGGCTAGAATTCTTATTTTACTTCTAAGTCCCTAAGTGGGGTATGAAATGTAGGTGCTGGAGAATTACTCACTGATGGTGAAAGGAAGACTTAGAACAACAAAATCAAGGGACTAGAAATATTACAAAATTCTGGTAATAGATCCCTCTGGAAGTGAGATTATGGGTGATTTTGTTGTTACCTTGCTGATTTTCCCCCCAAACTCACAGCTTGAAGAATATTATACTGTGTTTCCCTAATTCTATGACATTATAAGATATGAGGTGCATTGTCAACAGCATTTTTTCAGAGGAAAAATGAAAATCCTACTATATGGAATTGTAAAACATCTGCCAATTTTATAAAAGTTAAAATCTATGGGGGAAAGTACCTTTGAATGAAGGAAATATGTTTGTAATCAGGTAATCAAGGTGGTAGTCTACAGGAGAGGATAAAATTTATTTTTGATTTTGTATTTTTTATTGTTGAAGTATAGTTGATTTACAATATTGTGTTAGTTTCAGGTGTGCAGCAAAGTGATTCAGTTAAATATATACAATATATATTTAAATATATATACACATACATATACATTTAAATATATACACATATATTCACCTGGATATATATTCTTTCTCAGATTTTTTCCATTATAGGTTATTACAAGATAATGAATATATTTCCCTGGCTATACAGTAAATCCTTGCTGTTTATCTATTTTTCTGTTAATCCCATACTCTTAATTTATCTTTGGTAACCATAAGTTTGTTTTCTATGGCTATGAGCCTGTTTCTGTTTTGGAAATAAGTTCGTTTGTATTAGATAAAATTTATTTGTAGAAGAAAATAGAGGATACAATGAAAGTTTCATTGCATGCTAGAACCCTGGAGTATCAGTTTAGCCCTGCCACACACCTTGAATGACCTAGGGCACTTGAAGGTAAATATGGTACCCAGGGTGGTCCTGGTCCTAATAACCCAGCATCTCTGGGCTCTGTGTTTTAAGGTGACAGGGCGGATGCTGAGAACTGTGTTAGAAACAAGCCTCCTCCTCCACTTTGTCTCTGTCTTCCAGATGAGAAGTCTGAGGACTCCCAGGAGGGTCACGAAGACCCTCCTGCTTAAGTGGTATAAGCAGCAATCTCCTCCTTTAGCCCAAGGGTCTTTCTTACCTTCTCCTCCTCTTTGCTTTGTCTGCCTAGAGCTGTTTCTTCCCTCTCTCCCTAATGGAGTGTCCCCTGTTCTTCATTAAGGAGACTCTGGGTATTTTTGTCTTTTTGAGTGCTGCATTCTATTGCCAGCAAATAACTTCAAATAGGAAAAATGTGCCCCGAATTAAACTGGAAAATAGAAAATAAATAGGAAGTGAGGTGGGTTGAGTATTAGCCTGTTTTCTCAGAGAAGAGGAAGAGGCGATCCCAGCATCCACTGTCAGGGAGGGTGCTGAGGTGGAAGAAGGATGGTCGCAGGACTGGGGCGTGAAAGGACTGGGTGCTGTGGAGACTGGATGACAGAGCACGTGACTCACTTTGCACAGAACATCTCTGCTCATGACGTCTAAAGTTACTAGGTAGACTTGATGCTGTGGATTTTGCGATGATCATGTGGAGAGAGTGTCAAGAGACCCAAAGTCCTCCAATGACACTTCCCAGTAGAGAGCTGTTTGAAAACACACCATCCGGTGTCACTTGAAATGGGTGCAACTTCAACAACATCTTTCTATGGCCTTCCCTACTCTGATCCAGCTGTTCACAGCTGAGAATCACCTTCCAAAAGCTTAACTCAGATCATATGATTCTCCAACTCCAAAACTTTCCAAAGCTCCCCACTGTCCACAAAAAATAGTTCAAACCTTCAGCCTTGGAGCCCCCCAACATAGAGGGCAGAGAGGGTTTGAAAGTTCATATTCCTCTCCCTTCCTCCCACCCCCTGGTCTCAACCACACAGAGCTGCCCCTGGGTCCCCCCCAGAAAAGACCTTCTCTTCCTTTCACCTCAACTGGAAGTCAGGCTTTGAGAGTTAAGTTAATCACATGCCTTCACTCCAGTCACACTTTGTTACTGGTCAGAGTGAGACTTTCCCTTGTTTTATTATTTGCCCCTTTCACGTCCGAGTCCTGTTAACTGTCCTTCTTCCACCTCGGCACCCTCTCTAATGTGTGTGGTGTATGTCTTTAAATATGCGTGTGCCCTTGGAGAATATACAACGTTGTTTTCTATGTGCATGTTTTTAATTTACATAAATGCTATTAGTATCATTTCTTACCTTTTCCCCTCAACACTGTTTTAAGATCTAGGGCTCTGTGTGTGTGCGCAACCATCATTTCTAACTCCTGCATGGTCTATCACGGTGGGCATCCTCCATGCCTTACCTCGATTCCCTGATGTTGGAGGCCTAGGTTACCTCTAACTCCCCACAGGAAACCTCTGGACCACTTGTCGTGCAAGAGGACTTAACAGCTTCTGATAAGCCCTTCAATGTCTAATAAGTGGCAGGTACCTAACAAGCTGATTTAAACAAAAGACGGAGTGTAGGTTTAAATGTTCATTACCAGCTACTGCTACTTTTCATCTTAGAATTTCCACACCCCACCCTCCCACCTCTAGCAACTCCAAGGGAAGGAGGGCTCCTGCAAAGTGGCAGCAGGTAACTGCCAGGACCACAGCCCGTGCCTTCCTCCTTGTCGGTGGGGCCTGGTTTTGTCCTGTCTTCAGTTCCCTCCCCAGAAGCACATGTTCAGAGGAGGTGGACTTCAGGCTCAGGAGGTGAATCTTCCTCTAAGGCAGTGTTTCTCAATCATTTTTTCCCATTGTTATCCGCCTACATAGACTTCTTAGACATTCTTTCTCCTAATTGTGCCCCCATGAAATTTTATTACCACAGATGATATATCTGTTTATATAGTGTGGCCCTTTGGAGAGCCACAAACCATTGTAATAACTATGATTTTTTTCATCATCTTCCCTGAACAAATTTTCACCTCAAGGGAGATATTGCTTCAATTGCATGCGTGCAAACATGCTCAGTTGCTAAGTCATGTCTGACTCTTTGTGACCCTGTAGACTGTAGCCCTGCAGGCTGCTCTATCTGTGGGATTTCCCAGGCAAGAATACTGGAGTAGGTTGCCATTTCCTTCTTCAGGGATCTTCCTGACCCAGGGGTTGAACCCATGTCTCCTGCATTGGCAGATGGGCTCTTTACCACTGAACCACCAGGGAAGCCATTTGTCCCTGTTGAGACTGCATCAACAGAGGCAATTGCCCTGGCCTGTGAATGATTAGAACATGGGCTGGTGAGGCCAATGTAGACAATAAATGTGAAAACCTCAAAAGAAGAAACAGTTTCTTTTCAACTTTTGGTCTTTATCGTGGCTGAATGTGATGCCTGGATCTGCAGCAGCCATCTTGTGACTGTAAGGACAAGGTTGATGTCCTTTGGTGGACAGAAATAGGAGACAGAAGCTAGGAAATTAATCATACTGTTCAGCTAAAGTAACCATTCCTGAAGGTGCCCTGACCATAAAATTCCCATTATATGAAATAATACATTTTCTCTTTTTAAGCCCATTCAGCTGTTTTGTTGTTATCTGTAATTGCAGTTGAAGGCATCCTAACAGATTTTCTTCTCTTTCCTAAACACTCTAGCAAATGTCCTAAGCAGAGGTTCACTGGCATTGGTTGGTCTGGTTAGGCCAAGAGCCCACCCTCAAACTAGTCATGTGCCCACCTACCCTTGTGTCTTAGGGGTACAAAGGAGTCAAATTCCCCAAGGACTGAGAGTGGGGACTACTCCTCAGAGGAGGACCAGGGAGGTTTTTCCCAGAGGGACCCTGAATGCTGGGAAGACAGAAATGACAGGTGGGTTCCACACTCACATTGTTCCTTCTGCATGAAGCATCTTGCCATCCTCTCCCGCTCCCACCCCACCCTCAGCCCTCACCACCCTACACACTCATCCTAGTGCAACTCACAGCTTCCTTCATGGAAGCTCTCCCCAGAGCCCATTTGAAGTTATTCCTTCTCCTTTGTTGGTGCCTCATGGGGCATGTATGGTCTATCCATGGTCCTGAGTGGCCAGTCTTCATGGCACATACCACCTACTCACTCATCATTAATTAGCAATTTCTGTGGCAACCCCTGACCTTAGGGTACCAAGAAAGAAGGAGACATGTTTCCCATCCTCGAGGATGTCACAGTCCAGAGAGAGAAGCAAGCCTCTTAGGTGATCATTCAGTACACAATTTTTAGAGCCTTCTCCAAGCCAGTTCCCAGGGTACAGAGGTGAGTAAAATATTCCTTATCCTCAGAGAAGGAGGGAACTCTCCAGCTGGTGGGACAAACAGACTCAGAATAAATTAGTAAAATGTTTAATGGGATGACAGAAGCTACTTCCCATCACTCTGACTAGGAAGAACAATGAGATTCCCTAAACTGCCCTGACTTAGATGTCAGACAAGTTGGCACCGTTTCCAGAGGGTGGTGCAGTGAGTACCTTTGTGCCCTGACCAAGGTGACCCTTTGCCTTACTCCTAGATTGGCCAAGCTCATGCTTGTGTAAAGAGACATGGATCTGATGGGAAGGAGAGGTGGAGAAAGCAACACCAGACCTCCAGGAATCAGAACTAGTGCTGCGTGGGCAGAGGTGGTCTCTGCAGGCAGAGGCTAAGATTTTGGAGTAGAAGGTGATTTTTTTTTTAAGAGTCATCATCTATGGAAGGAAAGAGGAGGAAGCAGGGCAGAGCAGCAGGTCCAGCGGAGCCTTCAGCAGCCTGGTGAGGAAATTCAGAGCAAGAATGGCCCTTCCAACTGCCCCAAAGAGGTCCAGGTGTCTGGACCTTTACCCCTGTCCCACTTATTCACCAGATGCAAGCTGCCCCAGCAAGGCTTGACTTCTGTCCAAGAAGCCACCCTGATGGGGTTGACACCAAGGCACTCTGCCTTCTTTAGGCCTTCTAGGATTAGCCTCAGTGACCACTATTAAGAGGCGGGGGGGGGGGGGGGAGAAAATGGCCAAAAAAAAATACAAGAAGGGAGGGGGC